>JBCFXI010001016.1:0-82369 GCA_038496175.1 Ampulex compressa
ATTGTCCTCTTACTAATTCAACCGGTCATTACTTAACCATATAACCAACAATATTTTTACAAACCATCGATTACGAAACATCACTGAAGCTGTGACTCTCAAGTGTCCTAAATTTTTACGTTTATACTTTGTATATAATCAGCCTCATTTATAAAATATCTATTAACTGCTTAATTACGCCTTGAGTTTTTTTAAGTGCACGATCTTTATAAAAACACGGTACATCCTTATCTAATATTTTCACTTTTATTCATTTCCATCAATCAGTTAAAAGATGATAATCCTATCAAACATTCTGTCTATTAGCCCAGCATTCCATAAAAACCGTACCAATAGTAATAATAACACAATTAGAGAATACCCGTTCATTCCTTTGTATTTTCCTTTCAAATTCGCTGCATATTATAAAATATCCCAAATATACCCTACAAATATCTTAATATAATTATAAAATATCTCAATATACCCTACAAATACCTCTACAAATATCCTAATATATCCTAATCCTAATAAATATCAAATATATCCTATAATATATCCTAATCCATCGAGCCGCATTAACCCAGCGTGATCGAACAAATCGAATGCTCAACGCAAGTCCGAGACGTTACGCGTGTCAATGCTCTTGCGGCTTAACGTCCTTGACATACAGGATACGATGACGGCGGTAGCGAAAGCGTTAATTAACCACCGTTACATCTCGTCTCTCGATAGAACCACCTCAGCCGACCAAGAAGTGCCCTCGAAGGAACGGTTTCTTCGCCCATCCGGATCCGTCCGTGTGCAACGTCTTCTACAACTGCATCGACGGCGAAGCCATTGAGATCACCTGCACCACGGGACTGCACTTCGACGAGTACAGCGGCACGTGCGTGTGGCCGGACAGCGCTGGTCGAGAAGTATGACTATTACCTCGGCTCTTACCTTCCTTAATGGAATAAATTCTTTCCTTGAATTTCTTTGCATTACTCGACTATTTTACAAGGCAACCGTTATTCTCAATCAAAGTAAAGAGGATCGAGAATTGGTTAGCTTCTTCAAATCAAAGCTGGATTATCGAGGCTGCGAGAGAGATACTTTTAGCGATTTAAGGTTTAAACTAGTGCCTCTAATCGTTGATACTATGCTTCTGATGATTGAATTTGGGGAATAAGGTTATGCAAAATTAAGAGACACTATAGCCTTGGAAGGTTATATTTGCCTATGTTAGATGTGATTTACTTTTTCGTTCTTCGATTCGAGGACCGCATTCGGTTGTGCAGAGAGTGTGTAGGACGAGGAATGTAATTCCAACTTTACATTATGTAAACGTAAAACAATCTGATTTATCTAGGGCTGCGGAGTGGTGGATAAGAAGCTGAAGGACGGTTTCGAGTGTCCGAAGGAGAGCCAGGTCGACAGCAGAGGTATGGTCGTCGATCATCCTAAATTCGCTCATCCGGACGACTGTCAGAAATTCTACGTCTGTCTGAATGGTGTCACACCGAGGGAACAAGGCTGCAGCGACGGTACTGTATACAACGAGGAGCAACAAAGATGCGATGCCCCGGAAAATGTTCCTGGATGGTACGTAAAATCTCCATACAGGTTTGGAGTAGTAATATCTACATGATAAAAAAGCTATCGCTGTTCCTCGCGTTGCTCATCACTGGAAAAGTCGATGCTGATCGTGTCCTTATTTAATATTTAAAAAAAAAATTTGGGACAAAATGCAATAAGAAAGACACTTTCCAATGAACATTATAGTTTATTTACAATTAGGAATGTAATCCTAGTGTTAATTGGAGAATTGATAAATCATACTATTGTGCTTTTTGCAGTGAGGATTGGTACAAGGATGATGACAAGAAACCGTGAAGGCCTCTTCAAAATTCATCTGTCCCGCATCGGGACGCCGATATCGCCTTAATCGTATCACCCTCGTTTAGCGTGTAATCTATGTGTGTGTTTAGACATTTGAATGTTCGAAATAAATACTATTTTATCTTATAAATCGTTACCCAATCGAACCACTACATGATCTCCCGAAGGAAATATAAAGCGGATCGCATTACCAATGAAACAGAAGCTCTGGCAGGAATGCCAGGTAATCAAGAAGATTTTGGAATAAAGCTGTATTGCGTGAATCCTGAAATATCGATGTGAATCGTCTCAAATAAATACAACTACCAACGTTTTGAATATTCATTATGATAATTACAGTATAATCGTTTATCCGATTGGCATTGATATAAAATACTGCAGACGCTGCAAAATGTTGATAATAAATCTTTCTTACGGCTGTCTAAGAGGCATAGCCAGGCCTTGAATTCTTTGCATGATCGATCGTCCATATCGACGATTACTTTCTCCAGATTGATTTTCTTAACCTCCGCCATCCGGTTAACCGAGCTTCCTGCCATTTGACCAATAATAAAAATACATCTGTATTACATTACTTTTCGAACATATATTATCCGCTCGAATTCCGGCGCTAAGCTATTGTAAAATCAAATGTTAAAAATTGATGACATCGTAAATATGTTCGTTCGAGGACGAAATGATTGTAATTAATACGCTTTAAGATCAAATGTATCAAATAATCTAAGATCAAATATTTTTTAAAACGCGCAGAAATTCAAAAAATCTTCGTTGAAAGATAGGCAACTCAACGTGATAACGAAGTCGTGGCTAGAAATGCTGAGCATGCAGCATATTTAAAGTAACCGGAAGAAAGTGAGAAATACAAATATCTCTATGTATATAATGTCAAGTCAACACCTTATGCAACAGACCTACCCACTGCACACGTATGTTCTACCTTCCACGGTAAGTAGAATATAAAGACTGGGTACGGATAAACAGCATTTGTTATCCTGAATGCCAGTAAAATACCGATTAGTGCGATAACAAGAACGAGCTTCGGTTATACAAAATATTGGCTGGAACAAAAGAGTACTTTCGTATTCCGTAAAGAAATTTCCAGAAAAAAGTGAAATAATTCAAATGGCTCCATAAAACCAA
This sequence comes from Ampulex compressa, assembly GCA_038496175.1. NCBI lineage: Eukaryota > Metazoa > Arthropoda > Insecta > Hymenoptera > Ampulicidae > Ampulex > Ampulex compressa. The sequence continues at coordinate 3,004 of JBCFXI010001016.1, forward strand.
ATGCTGTTACGCGTTGTAGGTTATATATTAAGAGAACTAAATTAAAATCTCGTTAGAAAGGAATTACTAACTATGTACTGCCATTCTGACGTGAAAAAGCAAAATGTACCAGTGCCATAAGAAATGTTGAAAGTTCTTTCTCCCCGACTACTTTCCATTATGACATCTTAAAATATTTTCATTTTCCTAGTGTTTTGTAACGCTTTTACGTTTACTCGTGTCTTTATAGGTATACCTATCAAAATGAAGTCGAGATACGTATATCAATTTAATCACCACTTAATAAACCTGATCAAATCTTTTTTACGATACGTTTTAAAACTATTGGTTTACTTTTGACCAGGAAAGTAAATATTTGAAACGAAATATCTTTCAAATAAAATCCCATATCTTTAAATGGAGCGAAAACAGATTTCTCCGGTGCTTTTCAAAAGCAAAGTTCCATCGATCTCACTTTCTCGTACCAGGATAATAAGTCAGGCAGTCGAGGGTAAGTCGAATCCCTGGCAAACATCGGCGGGCGCAATCAAGTTACCCGGAAGCGAGTAGCTGGAAAGAGTATCGGTGTCGATAATACCAGAGCAGTAAAAGAGCTCGTGGCACAACGATCGGTGACGTGGATTCTGAGCGATCTGATTTTACAAGTGTATACACTGAAAAATAAATAACCGCGCTTCGAGCTACTAGCTTCCATAATCGTAACACGCACCGCTGAGCTATTGTAGAACCCAATTTATAATTCCAAATCTTAATTTTCAAAATTTCCATTGGCATACACTCCTAGCCAAGAAAGCTACTTCTCAACTACAAATTAACGAAATACACTAACCAGTTTACTTCACAAACCACACGATCAAACTCCAGTGAAACGTTAATAACCATATACATATCCTGAAGCAGCAAAACGTAACACAACAAACTCAATAAACCAACGGTAAACGTAACGAATTAAACGATACAAAGTACATCGAGAACCAACAAATACAACATAACAAGCGATAAAAAATAATGCAATAAAAGCAGCAAGCGAAACAAACTGAACAACATAATATACACAAAAAGAAATATAAATCGAATAAACAAATCGCATTCCGCATAACACGTAGATAAAGAAGCGGTAAACGTGACCTCTTTAATTACCCTTAACTGAGCAAGTAAAAAGGCAGCAAGCGCAACGTATTAAATAATACGAGGTAAATAAACACAAGCAGTAATCGTAACTCGACGTGCCGTCATTGTCGTCGGGCGATCGAGTCCGTAGGTGCCAGTAAGTGTATCTCGATGTCGGGGAAAAGCGCGATCCGGGGGAGGACAGGTGCGAGCGAGAAAGGAGTTTTGGCGAAAGGGGGGTGGGGGTTGTGAAATGCAAGGAAAGATCCAGTGGTGGCGGAGCGAATCAGGACCAGTTTCAGGCCCGCAGTCACGTTATACCCGCGTTGCTAAGCGCTGCTGCAGCGAAGAGACGGAAGAAGAAGACGAAGACGAAGAAGAAGAGGTAAGGGTGCTCGATCAGGGCCAGGATGACCAAGGGAAGAACATCGAGGATGCTCGTCTGTCTCGTTCTGCTGCTCAACGCCGCGAGCATGGCCAGGGCGCAGTTCCGGTGTCCGGAGTCGAAGGGCTTCTTCGCGGATCGGGAGCAGTGCGACCTTTACTACTCCTGCGTGGAGGGACAGCCGGAGGAGAAGCTCTGCAAGGACGGCCTCGTCTTCAGGGACGACAACCCCAAGAAGGAACTCTGCGATATACCGGCTAATGTACCATGTGGCGATAGAACTCTCCTTCGTAAGTCGAACTCCTTGACTTTAGTCGTTATACTAATCTTTTTTTTTTTATTTATTCTTGGCACTGACTATTAAGGTCGTTTGTGGCTTAGGGTCTACTGTTTAAGGTGAGTTCTGAATCAGCAGAGCTACGGTATATTTATTGTATGAAAAAAAAAGTGGAGATAATGGGCGGGATTCGAACTCGAGTGTAACGATATTGGCGATATTCCTGGATGATTATTCATAGATTATTTGTGCCTCTTTTTATCGATCGCTCGTGGATTCCTTGGCACTTGTTGTATCGGTTATTTTGCGATTACTTGCAATTTTTGCTATCGATTCTGGACAGAAGTGGATACTTATAATTATTCGTAGATTTTAATTTACCGAGACTTGGACAAGCGTGGCGGTATTATGAGAAGATTGTCAGAATTTTTTAACAAATGTATTACGATATATCCTGGCACATTGTAAAATGTATGACGTACTTAAAAAGAAAAAAAATGTCAAAATATATGGTTGTTCTTTTTGCCTGGAAACATCGATGGTTTCAAATTATTCGACGTTATCTCCAGTTTTTCTTTGTAAAAACCAGGGCATATATTATTTATTTTGCTTTAAAGGAATAAGGAAGTTTAAAAGAATTTAACGGAATTTAAAGGATACACGGTCTAGATCGCGATAAGAAATAGCGAGAACCGATACCTTTCGACGCAAGCTTGTGGAAATGCAAAGGTGAAAGTTATATATAATGAGTTTCGTATCTGTAAGCATACCAGTTACGTTATACCGCGCATGAACAATTTTTGCATTTTTCCGCCAATCCAGTTTCACTGGGAATGATATACCCACTTGGAAAAAATGTCCGCGCCGGGAGACCGTTTGAACAAAGAAATGGCAGCGGCAAAGAGAGACATTCGGGTTACCTTCTTTCTCGTTTTTACCTGCACCTCGATATGTAAAATAATGACGCGCCAGGGTTAACCGGTTCGTCCACAAAACTTCACCCGAGTTTCTTCCTTTCCCGTGCGCGGCTAAAGGTCTACCTTGCCTTTTTTCTTGCGCATATACTTAAAACACCGGCTAATCTCCTCCTCTATGTCGTAAATTAAACGGTGAATTTAATCTAAAGCCAAAAGCACAACCGTGGATCGAGAATGAACCTCTACGGTGGAGAGTTGATTTAGAATTCCAGTCATTAAGCATGGACTCTTCGACGTGATTCGTTTACGATACCCTTAACTCCCTGTTCCCTATATCCACCTTCTATGCTTCAAAGTATCTCATCCGACCCAAGCCTCTGTTCACCAAATTCTACAACCGCTCAAAATCTAAATACTATAAAATATGAATATACTACAACATGAATTTCCAAAAAGATACGCGAATATCATTAATAAAACAGAACTAGTAAAAATCAAGATCACGAGTATATTCAACAAAAACAGTGTTTAAACCCTAGAAGGCTATTTTTTTACAAAAAATTTAGAAAGCTAAGGAATAAGACCTAAATCAACAGTGTCCATAGCGATCGATACTTCACCCTAAGAACATAATATAAATCGATAAACACGCTCCTAATAAACATCCCTAACACTAAACATCAGCTCTGGTCAAATCCTCCAAAAAGTAAAAACTTTAAATACACGATCCTAAGAACAGACTCGATCGATCCCCGACCAAGGATAGACCACGTTACGATCCTTCATCTTGGCATAAAACGTGCAATTTCCCTTTTGCAGAGGAGCCACAGCCTAGCAAAGGTTGTCCACGTGCCAATGGTTACTTCAAGCACGAAGATCCCGCATCGTGCGATCGCTTCGTCAATTGCATCGACGGCGTTGCACAGGTGATGCCCTGCCCGCCCAGCCTTATCTACGAGCCCAAGATGTCCAGCTGCGTGTGGCCAGCTGATTCCACCAGATTGTGCGAGCCAGTGAAGAGGGACGTCCTGGACGATGGCTTCGTCTGCCCGGTAGGCGACGTGGCAGGACCACTGGGTAGGATTCTACCGCACCCAACGTATCCGCATCCGGAGGACTGTGCGAAATTCTACATCTGCAAAAACGGCGTGGTACCGCAGAAGGGCCAGTGCGAGCCAGGTACGGTTTACAACGAGGAGAGCTTCAGGTGTGCCGATCCGGAGAACGTGCCAGGATGGTAAGTCTTAAGGACGATATGACTTAAGTTATCGTGACGAATAAGTAACGAAAAGTTTGTGATCGAGAAGTACTCGTCGCATCGCGTTGTGCAATAATTATTGGGAAGATCGAAAGGTGGATAATTCGAAAGGAAGGATTTTTTCCGTTTCAAATTTCGTTGCGTAAACTGAAAATCGAAAGTATTTCCTCCTTTCCTTTGAAGCGAGATTTGTCGGGCCGCGCCTTGACGCGTGGATTAATAGTATTGGACATGAGGGACGGTGGTATAATTGTTACCGTGTCGGAGAATATAAATGCCGTGCGACCTTTCGAAATTAAGTTTAGAGGAAACTTGGAATTAAGGATAGCGAGTGGATCGAAGGGTTCGAATAAATGATTGCCACTCGATACTGTCCATTGAAGCTTCGGACTTCTAAAATACGGAACGCTCTTTTTTCTGTTGCAGCGAGGATTACTATAAGCACAAGAACTGAACGAAGACCAAGGTGCCAGTTAATCAGAGATACGTGTGTAACGCTTAACTTTTTACTTGTAGGAACAATAAACGCGTGATACAATTACGTAAATTCGTGGCCTTTTCGAGCACCTCCCACAAGATCTACACCTTTCCCTTTACGTAAGCGCGTTTCGTTCGGAAATTTTTAAACGCCTCTGGCATTAATTTTATTGCAGCCCATTAATAACGTTACCCCGGAATTCCATTAACGGCCGCGATGCGATGAAAGACAACACAAAGTAGAAGGCAAATTTCCCGTTACATCGTCGCGGATCGTCTGTAGCCAGTCACAGGACCATGAAATCAAAACGCGAAAATTGCACATCGGCCTCATTAGCGGGTAACGTTAATTACCAGCTTCCAAAAAAAGATCAGCGCGGTATGCGCATTTCGTACTGCATAAATTATGCAGCACCAAACGAGTTTGCGAGCAAGAAGACGATTTCGTAAACGCAAGAATCGGGAAAATTTGTACGCCTTGGAATGCTTCCTAAAGAAACTCGCTATTATGTTCGCATTACTCACACTTCTGATGTTTTAGACGCACATCGACCAGACACGCGCGGTACGCGAGGCGCGAATCTCAAAATGTCATTACAGGGATAACGTACGCCCCCGTATTTAAATCGATCATTTGTCGATGCAGCCTGAAATCGTTCGTGGCCGAATACAATGACCGACGTGCATTGATTCTCCGAGCGGGCCAGACAATTTCTCTTCATTTACCTGATTGCAACCTTTCTCCTTACGTAATTTACGATGTGCTCCACGAAACGCACTTTGACGACCTCGCTGTGCGATTTGCATCTCTCCTTCCCCCCTCGCTGCCCCTTTGGGCGCGCTATTGAAACGTAATATCCCTAAGAATTCAGACACCGTATTTTCGAGACAATAGAACAATCGTCTATGGGAGACACTCCGCGTCGCGTTGCTATTTTTGGTAGTGTTAAAAGCGTCCGGCCTCTCGGGGGCAACGCCTTCGAGAGCGCAAAGGGGAAACTTTATCGACACCGGGTATCGAGACGGATGTGTTTGGCGTGGCGCCTTTCTAAAGGACTCCCAGCATTTGGAGAAACCGGTGGCCCTGAATCGATCTCTTTATCGATTGACCAACAATGTTGAACCGGAGAATCGAGCTGCTTTCGCCTGCTTTCACTATCTACGACATCTGCTACGGGGGCCATCATTCGAGTGTTCCCGATTGGAATCTAATATTCGCACGAAACGTACCGTTATGCAATGATATTACAGCACACGGTGCATATCTGTAAGGAGCGATAACCGATTTACGAGAGAAGGAACAATCGTACACGTGTGCGGGTAGCGCATTAATGCTGGGCTGCTGACAGTTGATTTATGTATCTAAGGGAACCGGTAGATACATCAAATAAATCCTTGTAACGAACTAAAATTGCTATTTATAGTAAGGCTCCATTTCATTGAACTTTGGTCAAACGCAAATATGGGAAATAAACTCGGATACTTGTCGTTTTCGAGCAGGGCATTTTCCATGAAGGACATTTACTTTCAGATGGTCAGACAATTTTAATAATACGCGTTATGTTTTCTTTTTCGATGTAACCACGTATCACGAGACACGCTGTATATCGTCAGGCTGTGAATCGATCTTTTTTTTAATCATCTTTAGAAAGCCATTTTAATTTTTTACGATTTAATTTTATAATTCTCGCAATTATTCCAGAATAAACATTGTGAATTCTTTATTCTATGATTGGTCTATTATAATTCATATACATTGTGTACTTTATATCCTCCTTTTTCATACAGTGCGTTTTTTGAAGCTCCACGATCTGTATATATTCCATATCCAACAATGTAATTTTAGACGCAATTTCAAAACACCTCGCAATAGAATTTCAGGAAAAGTGCAAAATTCCATTTAAACTTGAATTTTATCTTTGGCCGTCCAGCGGTCTACGGCATGACCGTCACCGTGACGTATTTATTTCGATCTTCTTATCGATAGACCGACCGGGCCGAGCGTCCAGATCGAGCAGCATTCGTTGGCTTTCACTATCCGCGTCCGGAGATCTGGTTCCCCCCTCGGGCCTCGAAAGAGTTGTGAATCTTGCGTAACGCCAGTTAAGGCCCCCGGGGCCTCCTCGATCGAGCTTCAGGTGAGCACATGGGGAACCACTGCTGCACGATCATTCCCACGAAAGTAGGATAACTCAGCACCAAAATTACAGAATATCCGTTAACCCCGTATAAGGAAATTCTTTCTTACTCTGATGATGCTTTAATAATAATTTTTGTCCAATTGTGTAAAATTTATCATGAAAAAGAAAAAAGCAGTAATTACACTTAAGGACAGTACATGTAAGAACTATGAGCTTACTTTTTGATATGCGATCATTCGTAAATTCCGAGTTAAATGACAATCCATCTGAGTTATTATGGGTAGTTAAATGTGGATATTTCCTTTCACTCTTCGACCATTTTTCGTTTCAAAGATATTTGCGGTGTGTCGAGATATGCTCGGTGAGTGGTTAATAGTTCTAGTATTAAGTCCCTCGGTATTTCGAGAATGCACATACAATCCATATACGGTCTCCTGGGATATATCGAGATAGTGCCAATGACACTCTACAGACATCTGCAAAAGATCCAGACGGCTTGAACGTATGCATGCCTGTGACAGAGGAACGAACAGGATAACGAATTAATTATAAATGCTCTATAATATATCGAGATAAGATCGATGACAACAAAAAAGGAGTTTGGAATACGCGTTACGCATTCCTTTAAACACGCTCGAAATACTTGATTCAGAAAGTAGTTTTATTAAGAACCTAGACGATTGTTGGTATGCGTAAACTGCATATGCATAAATACTGCATAAAAATTGCATGTATGAATAAATAATATAGTATAAGGCAAATCTATGTTACTGAAACATATAATCATCTTATAGAAATACTCTGAGCTGCGCCAGTAGGATTAATACTGTTATGCGATCACGCGCACTGTTGCGTTACCAGAATTAAGCGTATTTCGCGCACATCAAGTATTACGTCTTCGCAAAACGTCACAGGCGTTGCACGAAGGCCGTGTGGCTACACCTTGGCATTAAGGAGCCTGGCCAAGTCACGTGAGCAGGATGCACGAGTCGCGCTTTGGATGGTATTGTTCTTTATAATAATCGGTCTATCGATAAGCTGAAAAAGTGAGGAAACGCTGTCGGATCTCTTAGAGCAGCCAGTTTATCAACAAGCTAAACGCACGAGGAAACACTGTTACGTTGAACGCAGACATCGTCCAAGAGACGAGCTGCAAGAATGAGGAAGTCACATTAAAGTCGGAACATGAAAGATGATAAACAGAATAATCATAAGATTTAGTCACATCTGAATCTATTTAAAGTGCACATTCCTTTGTGATCATTTCTTTGTCTTTTATTTCTAAATTTGTCATACGTAATCAAAGAGCACAGATAACACCAGCTTTAATATAGTCGTTAAAACTCTCTTTTGATTAGTTACATTTTAAATTAGGTAAGAATAAAATGATATTACTAATATTGATATATACAATGCGTATATGTATTTGTTTAGACATGCGAATTCCACGATATTTCGTAAAATATACTCGAGCATAAATATTAACTGGGCACGTGTCATAAAAATGCGCATGCGCATATGGTAATGCGAAAAAATAAAAAAGGTAATTATGTGTTTGCTTTGCATGAAGGGGTTTATTACGTCGTCTGCTTATCCGCGATGCGAATGGAAAAGGCCGGGAAATTTTCCATTTTTCCTCGGGTATTGAGTAATCCCTAGAACCGGGCAGGAGTTTTTAGACTTCTCGAAATGTCAGACTGTGCACACACGGAGGACCGGCACTTCGGACATTTGCCAAGTCACGTGGACACTGTTCGTACCGTGAGACGTGTCTGCAACGCATACTTTTTCTCACGATACGCACGGCAGATAGCCGCAACGTGAATTTCTGAGAAACGCCAACGATGAAGCCCGATCGTCAAAATTTATGTAACGATCTTTTATATTTTTTTCACCGCAACATCTCTACGATGGAGATCATAGTAGAAAGGATCAGAATATTCTTCTCAGTTGCAGCAGAAAGGCGCATTTGCAGTGACCTGGCAGTAGTACAAGTAGATGTTAGGTCGTACGGAAGTAGCTTTGAAGCATCAGGTCACGACCTAACACGATACAAGAATGTTTCTGTAATAGACATTGTATTCGATACATTTTGGCAGAAAATATTAATACTCGTAGATACAACACTAATTTACATTCTTTAAAGATAACGAAATAAATACCTATTTTGCGTAGTATTATACGTTTTCACGAAATAATTCCTAATATAATAACAAACACGTAGAAATGGCGTGAAACAATATTTTTAGTCAAAACTCTCTATTATATCACAAATCAGACACTAAAGTTTAGGATTAAGGTCAAACACCTATCTAGTATCCGCTAATCAATTTCTTTGGTAAAAACGTCGAATTTCCGAAACACAAATCCAAACATCCTACTAATATCACTATTCAACGAGCAATGCCCATAAATTAAATCCCATACTTTAAAAGGAAAACTAATCCACTCGCAAATACCTATGACAAAATCAATCGATACAAAATCATCAACTTCAAAAACAAGAAACCAACTGGTACACCTATTACCAAAACTATAAGCAATTCGCAGGAAACGGCTCAAGGTGAAATTCTAACTATACGTCTAGGGCGTCAGTAATCAGCGCCATCGAGAACGCTGAAAATTTCCGCTCAAAATCCCGTACCTCCGAAGAAGTCGGCCCAAGATCGGCCAAGTCCTCCGTGGCTCTCAGCGAAGCTAATCACTCGTAACCCAAGATAAGCCAGAAAATTCCATTCTCTACGCTCGGCTCTATCCGCCGCGGCGCCGGAGACGTACGATCGCGGTAAGAAATCGCGATCGCTCTCGCCGGTGGGGCAGGGTACGAAATACGAGTGAAGGGAGAAGCGCGCTGTCCCGAGGCCGATAGGTACGCGCGCCAATCCACGACACGGGCCAACTGTCAGTAGTCAGAGTCGAACCCAGAGCGTACGGGAGCGGACGAGAGCGGACAATGAGCCATCCAAGGAGCGTGACCCTTCTGGCCCTGGCGGCTCTTCTGGCCTCCGGTGAGTAGAGTCCTGCACCATCCACCGCTCTCACTTTCGCGGAGCTTTTCCTCCTTCCTCCCGCGCCGAAGGTGGGCGGATTCGAAGATGCCCCCCGCGGCAGATCCGACGACGCATCGGCGCGCAGCACCGGCTGCCTCTCATCAGGCGTGTGCACGATCCTGCCACGAGGCCCTCCTCGGACCCTCTTACGACACCCGCGGAATTCCTAGCTTTCACCGTCCTCCGAAGCCGCCATATGGTTAGATCGGCGCGACCTATGATATAATGGTGGGCCTCACCCCTCCGCCACGTCCACAACGCCTTCCGCGATTATTCAGCAATGCGTCGCCCTTATCCTCCGCATCGAGCCTCGCTATGTGCATTATTCATTCGGCGTCGTTCACCTTTCTCTCCCTCCCCCTCGCGGCCGGCCGCCGCAAAGGTGACGATCCTTTGTCCGCGAGACGCACGGCTTCCTGAATTCGATTCAGGATCAACGAAGAGCGGGATTTACGATCGTACTCGGTACGTCGTCGTTTTCCAGGAGGCCCGCTTATGTTGGTTCGATCCGAGTTTACGAGCCTCTTCGTGCGTCCCTCGTTTCTCGTGCCTAGAAGCTCGGTATTCGCGGCGGTCGAGCGGCTCGAGTTTGCTCGATCAAAGCCGCTCTACGGTTGCGACATCGCCTTTGGGCATTTTCGCTTTTCATCGGTTCTCGCCGCGGTGCGCAATAATGCGCGGTTTCGAGTTCCGCGGATGTTTGCTCCCTCCTTTTCCCTCGCTTTCTGCCCCGCCTTTCGGCCTGCGATGCCGCGCGACGATTTCCCGAATGCAATTAGTTTCGACTGCCGGGAGTTTGCGGTCGCGACGACGGTCGATGCTCTTTTCTCGGCTGCATTCTTTGACGGTCAAGCAGGAGAATCGCTTTCGAATTCGATATCGTCGCGAGATCCGCGCGACGATCGCTCGTTTTGCCTTTGAAAGGCTGGCCTATGATCGATGGCGAGGGAGGAAAAAAATTGGAAACGCGCGACAGCGCAACGTGGAGCCTCGTGCGAATCGAACTGCGACGAGCCGTCGCTTCCGCGTGTAATGATCCCCGATTTGCGATTCAAGATCGACTCTCCAACAGCCTTGACTTCTTTCTTCATTCATTTCTCCTTCGATCTCGTTTCTTTTCCCGATCGCGGCTCCCATTGATCCGCTCCATTCAGCTTTCCGTTGACCCATCTGCCCTGCACTTTTTTTATAGAATGAAGGAACGAAGCTTTATTTTTATAAAACTATAATTAAGGTATTCTTTGGAAATAGTTCTACGCCTGAATTATATTATGTATAATATAATACAACTTTTTTTTATTCGCCCGCGTTTGTTGTTTATTAGTCGAAACATGTAACTGTTTGTGATAATCGTACATACGGTGAATGACATTGTACGTTAGAAAGTGATTATTTGCTGGACAGAGTGATTGTATTCCACTTTACTAGATTCCGCGTGACGGAGTAATTGGTATTTTTTTGACTGTAAGAAAACAGGCTTTATTTTAACGTGGCACAGACTTGTTCTCGTTTTATGATCGCGGCTTGGTTACTTTTTTTTACATGTTGTGGACAACGTGCGGTATTTTATTTTACGTAATGCTGAGATTCTAATGGTTGAAAATTTTAAAAACTGTAAAGAACGTACTTTGAACTAAATTAATGGGCGAATATATCAAACTCGAATTTATGCAGCGAGTATGGAAACATTCTTTTACTAATTAGTTTACAAATACTATGGTACGATTAAATAAAGTAAACAACATTTATCAACAAATACTCTTGACAAAATTACCACAATACGGATAAAAATTTTGTAATCTATCATCCAAACATTATTTATTTGAATTCCAAGAAAATCCGCCTACTCGTTTTATTCTCTTTGGCATCGACTACTAAATTCGTTCGGCCTAGAATTTAATACTTTCAAGTAAATTTCATACCACCACAACTATAGTACAGGTATTACATAGAAAGTTCTCCAGATGCCATGGGTAGAATTTTAACTTAGATCTTCCGCGTGGAAGTTCTTCCGCTACATCACCATAGCTCTGCACACTTATACACGACACTGTACTTCGAATTATGTGCATTGTGCTATTTACAGGCGAATCAGCCACGTTATTCGACGCGCCACCCTGCCCAGATCCCTATGGTGTCCACGCGTACGCCCATCCAGAGGATTGCGGAGCTTTCTTTCTGTGCACTAACGGCACCCTGACCCTCGAATACTGCGAGAACGGCCTCCTCTTCGATGGCCATGGAGCGGTGCACCACCATTGCAACTATCACTGGGCCGTGCATTGCGGTAATCGCAAGGCTGATCGTAAGTATCGCGTTACGCTCTCAATATTCACGATACCGTTCACTGTCGGAATATCTTTATATCGCGGCGCGCGTTTCTTGCCAGGAATTCTCACTAAAATCCCGCCTCGTTAATATGCGTGGGCTGTAGATACGAATATCTTGCCTCTACCGACTGCGCATGCGCAAAAACCATTTTAACGGTCCAATCGCATAGCTTTGATAGAGTGCATTCGCCATATACCGCAGCGTAACTGTGATATTGCATAATCGTATCGAAGATAGGTGACGAACAGAATTCCTATTTCCTTAATATAAACAATCGTGTCCGACGTGAACGATTACTTTTCATTTTGTGCGTGATATTTCCTTGGTCGTGACTTTGGATTAATACGTAATACAATTTTGCATGCTTATACCATGTTTCTGACAAAGCTCGATAAGTTTTGTGCCTGTCGTCACCGGGCACTTTGACGAGGGAAATACATATCCGAAAGAAACGTGTGCGCCGTAGGCGAAAGTAAAAGTTGCATGAACGAACAATTTTGGCAGCATATACCGCGCTTTAGTGGGTCACGTTAATGCCAATCATTATGAGCATTTTGCCGACAAACAGGGCAGCTCTCGCTGCTCTCTTTTGTTCTGCTTACCTTCGTTGCGGTCGACATTGTGTAAATGCTGAGTATATTGAAAGTCATCGGTATTATTTACTGATGTTTCGAATTATTATTAATTATGTAACGACATTATCAATGACAGAAAAGGAATAACTGTTGGTGCACAGGTATAAATTAAATTTTAATAATCGAACATTTGATTTTACGAGAAACATGAATCTAAACATGAAAAACGCAAATACGATGAGTGCTATTTTAACACAAGTTAATAAACTTGTCCCATTGTTTATATACCGGCGACAGTAATTATTAACGTTACGTGGTTTAGAATGGTTTAATCCAAGTTTCCAATGTGAAACAATTATATAATATACATTCCAAACAAGTATTACGATGAAGTATAAAACTGCTCGTATACAAAAATATAATACTGCTCGAAAAGAAGTAATTATCCCAAATTTTTAGTCACTCCGCTGAGCACCCCTGGATGCGAGTATCAATTCGGCATGTACCCCGACAGTGACACGTGCAGTACCACTTACATTAAGTGCATTTACGGACACCCTCATCACGAACAGTGCGACGCCGGTTTGGCTTACGATCCGAAGAGCCACACTTGCGTCTGGCCCGATCAACTCTTGCCCTACTGTAACCCTGAAGCTATAGTCGGCTTCAAGTGCCCGCACACGGTACCGAAGCACAGTGCGGCCGCGAAGTTTTGGCCCTTCCCCAGGTAAAAACTGCGTGCGAGATACTTCGTTTTTAGCGAGTGACGTGTTCCTTGCTGGAACACTGACGAGAGAACTGTGACTTCCATGAATTTCACTGAAATCGTGCAGGCTAATGGATCAATGGCTACAAAAAGCGTAACAGTAATTATGAACATAGATGTTCAGCTTGTTATTAGAAACTATATATGTGTATTTTGATAAAATCTCGTGTAGTCCGATATATTTGGATAATGAAGTGCTTAATTCTATAATTGCTGTAGCATAGCAACAGGCATTAGACAGTGGAATTTTTTAATGTACATTTTGTGAAAATTTTATTTTTTCTCGCGAAGTTTGGAGGAGAGATTGGGTCAAACTACGATGATAAAAATATGTCTGCGGTTTTAAACACGGTTACGTTTATTGTAGATATAGCGATATTGTTCTGCTTAATTTTATTGAAATTTATGACGACCATAGTTATGATTTTCCTTGTAATATAAATTGACTTTGGCATTCCTGTTGAATATCATACTATATGTCGCACTTCTGATAGTTATCCAAAACATACTAAATATCAAGAATTTTTCAAATCAATGATCAGATATCAAATGGAAGAATCGTTATCCTCAGTTTTGATGATCATATACGGATTACGGAATATCCTACGTCTTAAAATTTGTGCAAACAAAATGCTCGCTTCTCCAAAGCTTATACTTTTCATGCAAACAATTGTTCACCTCTCACAACCATCTAAACATCGCCACACGCTGCGTTTGAAAATATCCAGATGATTTTAATCGCGTTACGATTAACCAAAAAAATCAATCTATTTCCTCGCGTCTCTATCGAGTCAAAACTTGCCATGGCATTTTCATATACTTCATTCTGGTCCTGTTTCGACCGATCTCGGAATCGAGAAACACAAAGGAAGAAGCCAACACGGGGAATTCCTCGTGGTCTACCAACCCGAGCCATAACTCTCGTTTTATTTCAAGAGGATGCGCCTGCAGATAGAAATACTGCAGGCACCGTGAGTAAAGGGAAGGGAACCTAACGTTCTTAAATGTCAGGCCATTTGCGCTTACCCATCGTGCAATTTAAAAACCGGTCCTCCTCGCTCCGTAGGATGGAACAAGCACTCCCGCTGAGAGCCAACACGTGTTTTACGTACATTCAATTTTCGGTCGGCCGTGTTAACAAACCTGTTGCTTTTTTAACCTGAATTATGCGCACGATCGATCTTTATTATTCAATTTTAACTCTCTCCCCGAGTACCTGTCGTGGGCGTACCTATTTTTAACTCAGAATTCACGACGCAGACTCGCAGAAGTACAGACTTGGATTCTCCCTTTTTAGATTCCCAGTGCCCGGTGACTGCGGTAGGCTTATCACCTGCGTCGAAGGACACCCGCGACTTCTCACCTGCGGAGACGGAAAGCTGTTCGACTCTGTCAGCTTGAGTTGCCTCGATTCCGACGAGATACCACATTGGTAAGTGATTTTCAATAAAAAAAGTTATTTTAATACCGTCCCTTTTTTTCTATACACGAAAATAAGTCCCAAAAACTACCTTCCTTTTTTCTACAATGGTTAAGAGATATTAAAATAATTTTTATTTCTACGTGAAAGATGATGAAACCGTTTGGTCTTTGAGAAAATCCATTTCTCATTTTGCATCGAGGGTAATCCTGATTAATCCTTGGGTCTCGTTTCAGCGCCAATCACCTTTAAGCGACCACGCAAGCCCCGGCTTGAGTCCGTTAAGCGATACCTACCGTCGCACAATCTGGAAACGTAAAAGTCTCAACGACCTACGGTAAAATAAAAAAGGACAAATGCTATTCGTTCCATAATTTATACCGGATAATTTATGTATATGGCCCTGGGGATAAAGCAACGCAGCGAAAGTACAGTATTAGCGCGAGATACGTCTACATAGTGGGACTGTAACGGGGAGCTGTTGATCGAATATCAGCGGCAACACGTTACGATAAAAGCACGAGACTTTACTTGCGAGGAAAATTGGTTTCAACGGTATTCACTAACTTCATTCACTAACTTCATCGAGCGTCCATTTTTAAAATATCCTTAAAATGCGGCAAACGACGTTCGACGCGATCTCGTCGTTAAAACGCGCGTAGTAACTTTAGTTCGTCGACCGATCGACCTGGCAACAGCCAGCAATGTATTCTCGAGCATTAGAGCGAAGTGTAAGACGAGTATTCGAATAAAATGTGGACATGCGTAAAAAAAAATATACAACGTATACTTTATTTCAACGAATCTACCATTATGCGAACACGTTACAATAATTCCTTACGATTAGGGCGAAGAGAAAGTGAGGATGGGAAGGGGGAATATTTACATCTCGACCAAGGATGATAGAGTACTGATGGTGTGCCGCCTTGTGGCCGGTACTAAAGGACTAAAACACACTATAATGCTTGATAATCGACTCTGGAGTCGTAATAATAAGTCCTAACGAGGATCTACGAGCTTCGAGGCCCCGATGGAGAAGAACGACGCGAAACGCGCATGCGCAAGGCTCGTTCCTTAGCTTAACGTGCGTGAAGAAACATCGGCAACGAGAGGGCGACATATTTCACTGAGAATCCACTCCCTCTAAGCGGGCAAATAACTCGATCGCCTTCAATTCCCGCCACAACGAGGATCCATTCCGGTCGAAGTCCCGATAATCGAGGAATTTACCTGTCCAAAACGATCGACAACCTCCTCCCTATTTCTCTTTTTTGTTTTTAACCCACGACCTCTCGTTCCTCCAATGCGCGTCGAAACTCGCGGGAAAGCAATTTTAAATCTTGCTCGCCAAGGCGCCTTTTATCCCTCGAAACTTCTGCGTCCCGGGAAGGGAATTAATTGAATTAATTTCTGGTGCGTGCTCGAAGGGGGATCGGCAGAGCGCCTGCTGGAAGGGGAGGAACACCAGGCGGAAGGTTCTCCTCCTCGGGTTCCTGCTCGTTCTGGCCGTCCGGAAGGTCGCCCTCGAGGCTGGGCGGCGTCGTTGGCACGTCGCAGTCCTCCGTTGGCGGGACCACGCATCTCAAGGACCTTCTGTCGAAGACCAACATGGCGGGGCATCTCTGCAGCCGCGGGTAGCCACCTTGGCACTGCCAGTAGCGGTTGCACGATTTGCCCAGGGGAACGTTGCCGTTCGCGTCGTCGTTGCAGAGAGCTGCGAAATTTAAGTTTTTCGATTGCTCAGTTTTGAGAATTGCTACACACCCGGCCCCCCCTTTTTCCCTACTACCAAATTGCGTATGGTTTCACTGAGTTTGTATTTTGTTATATGCAAGTATGAGGTTTGAGAACTATCATGTCCGCAAAGTTCAAACTTGCAAGTCGTACACTTCATTTGATCGTAATTACATTCGTAACTGAATTGTATTTAAAAATTTCTTTGAGTTTCTGGGGATTTTATCGAAAGTATAAAGATTGATATTTGTGTTTGTAAACAAAGAAGACTTATGGCTATGTACCTTCGCCGAAGGTAATGTACTCTTCTATGTCACTTATGTAATTATCCATTGATTCACTCATGAATCTCAACGGTTTTTCTGATCAACTGAATAATCGATCGAGCGGTTAATAATGGCTTGATTTTTTATAATTTCGCAGCCTTCTCGCGGCTCGTTCGTTGTTACGTTCGTCGATGCGTGGGGCGGACCGAGGCGCGTCGAGAACTTACTTCGAATGCTAATTAGTGCCTCGCCCCTTTTTCCTCCAGGCCTCCTCTTTGCGGAGGGCACTGACTTCCAATCGTGGCAGAGGAGAGGGGCAAGACGGCCGGAGACATTGCGTACATACGCGCGTGTGCCTTCGTACGTTCGCCTACTTTCGAAAGTGAGAATGATGGCGAATCACCAGGCGCGACATCGTCGTGCTTTACGAGCAAAATAATCACGGGAAAGGGGAAATGAAAATACCCCAAAAGCCAAAAACTGAAATCTCAATTAAAGCATAGAGTACTGAAATTTACACAAAGACGGACAACTCTCTTTTGATTTCTATAAAGAAGTTTCAATTTCTTGCAGTTAATAGAACTACTTCTTATGCTGCTAGTGCTATTTGCTTCTAAACTAATTACTATGCCAAGGCCGACTTATAAAATCAATATTAAGACACCTTTATACAGATACTTCCACCCTACGTTCATTTTATAATGATATCACAAAGAATAGAGATACTAAATTCTAACGTACCGATCGAAAAATGGTCCTCCTAATAACAACTTTCTCTACCCACATTTATCCATTCTAACCCTAATTAGCGTTCTAATTAAACCAAACTAAATATATGATAAAACATTAAAATACCTACGATCATCCACCGTGCACCCATTAAGTATCTCGATGTTCACGTGTTCTTGAATGCTTACGTAAAAGAATGACGATCCCTCATCGGCCATCCCAATTTTAACGCGCTCTCGTTCCTACGTGCCAAACCCGGACGATCGATCGTTCCCATTGGTATACTTACGGTGCTTCTGGCAGCCTTCGACATTTTCCGGCCAATCACAAGATCGCGCTCTCTCATTGTAAAGAAGTCCACCTATGCAGAGCTGCTCGGTGGCGGTGCCGTTCCAGCAGGTCCAGTATCTCGTGCAGGAAGTCTCGTGGCCAAAGATGCCGTAGAGCCAGTCGCAGTGCTCCGCAGGGATAGGCGGATTTGCCTGTCGCTTACCCTCGCAGTAATTCGCCCTCCAAGGGTAGTCGCAGCCCTCCGTCACGCCTCGATGTTTGCCAGCGAAGACGAGGCCGTTCGGACAGTCGAACAACTCAGGGCGGCCATTGACGCACTCCCAATAGCGATCGCAGTAGTCGATGTCACCGACGACTCTCGCTTTCGTCTGGCAGGGATCTTCCTGCTGCTGCTTCTGTGCCTGCGACGCTGCAGAGAGAAAATGAAAAATAATGCATATCTTATGATTTTTCTTTAATCCGAATTGTGAATATGGAAAAGGATCGCTTGCCATTCGAAGTTTTAAGGTAGAGTCTGATAATGGGTTAAAATGGATGTTGGTTAGTTGATATTCGAAATTTTAAGACTGAGTTTGAGTTATATTTGGGAAATATGGGATTTACAAATGGGATGTTACGAGTCGAAAGAACCACCTTGGTTTTATAGTAGTATTTAAAATTCAGTGTTCAATTAAAGTTGCAAATGGATTTCAGTATCGGAATTTTTTTTACGAGATCTTAAATTGGGTTTAAACTAAAACATAGCCTTACGTAAAGCTGCAGCGTAGAGATTTGAAATGATTCGTAAGTGGAAATTTAATGAGTTTGCACGTGGATATTAATTGAAAATTTACTTTCTCTACCGGATTTTCTTACTTAGTCAATATACTACAAGCTTATTTACCAACCTAGAGATATCGAAACGTTGGTACGAAACATAAGGCAAATCATTCTCGTAAGTGATCCGAACGAAATTTATGTTTTCTATTAATGAATCGTTAAATCGTTGCGTTCAAATTAGCATGAAAATAAAATCTTGCACGATTCCTAATATGTAAACTCTAAGAGATACCTCCACCGATCGATTGGCGTAATCATGGTAATAAAACAATGTAGTCGCGTGGTTACGAGGAAAATAACGATAATAACGGTAATAACGTTGGTAGCTGGTAAGAAAGTAACGGACATAGGAAGCCGAGAGACAATTATCTTTCGCGCATGTTTCAGCGGCGAGAGTCGGTAGAGAGCTGAGGAAAAGCATAAAAATAACTTACGGAGCGATCGGGGTACGCGGTCTTTAAATTTCGTGAGATTATCAAGGAACTTCCAGCAGAGAAGGTTTCTCGAAATCTCTCAATGTACATGTCGCATCTCCTCGTACATTTTTTCGACAGCAGTAATGAGTACTAATGAACAAATTGCATTCTACCAAAGACCTTCTGAGTATGATGCCAAAGGATAGAAAATGTTTGTACGATCTTTAGAGTTAAAATTATAACAAAAAACCCTTCCGAGATCTATTTGTTGTTTAATATCTCACGATTTTCTTTCGATCATCGTCTATTTTACAAAAGTCACGAAGTGCATCCAGCATTCTATATGCATTACAAATGTATTCGGTTCATATCTTGTTCTTTGCACCTGAATCTGGAATTTTAGCAACGGCTTTAAAGACGTTGCATGTCGTGAACTTTTATAAGGATTTACATAACACCGCGAGAACCGTTGAACCGCTGTAATAAGGTAGTGAATGACGAAAATTACACGCGCTTTCTAGCAGGAATACAGAAGTGACTGCACGTCGGAGACGCGGACATTTAAAATAACCGATTGTAAAATATTTGCTAACAATATAGCGACAAGCAAATAGTAGTTTGACAAATGTTACGATCTTTAATATTAATAAAATGTTCCTTTTTGAACATCTGGAGAATTTAGGGAAAAAATGTATATAATTTTTTAAACACAGAAACCCAATTTAGAAATAGCTTACGCAAAGATCTGTTTTAAAAACTAGCCTATAGTTAAAGGAAAAGTGAGTCACGATCAAATTGTACGTAATTTAAATAATGTCTCACGTCTCAATGGCAAGATAAGAATATAGCTACCGAATTCGCATGAGGTTATGCAACACCGTATATATCAACTCATCGCTAATTAACGTTCATTACGAAATATTTGACTAATCCGAATATAAGCTGTTCTTCTAGGTTTCACTATTATAAGTCGAAATGTTTTTTCCACGGTAACATTAAACATCCGACCCCAGGATTTTTGAAAACAGGAAATCATGCGTTATCCCATCAGAAGGCCAGCAAGTAAGACGTATCGACATACGCGCCTTCGTATCACGTTCCAACAACACATTTATTCCCTCTTTCGATTCAGGAACGCGTAGCTATCGGCTGTGAGGCATAGTAACACTATTTCTTGATCCACCGATCGGCAGTGACTCATCGTTCATTGGTATCTCAGGAACTACAAAGGCAGCCACGTTTTCAAAGGTCTTCGATATGTATCTCTATAATCGTTGCCTGAATAAATTTATTTTTAACCGACGCGACTAAGCACGAGAAAAAATCAAATTCGACATATTTATCTTGATCGTGCCGATTCAGTTTCACGTTCTTTCTCCATAACAAGATTAATAATATTAATACATTACATTGCTACCAGTTAAATTCTGAAATTTTAGCATGCACACGACTTGTCGAATAAGATAGATTGATTTATAAATCTACTTCCAGTTCATTTACTCAGATCAATGCAACATTAACAGAAATGAATCTTAAAATCTATAATACCGTCATCAGATATATCTACGTTTCGTAAAAAGTGATTTAAAAACTCTCGCAAACGGAATCCAAAAACGTAGCTTTTCAAGCGCAAAATAACCGTTGACACCGAGAATTTATACATTAAAATCGATGGCCACAGGTTCTCAATAGAGTAGAGACCGAGTAATTAAGTTTCATGCCTCTTCCGCGATTTCTGAAAGGTAAAACCTACGAAGGGGTCTCACCACCGTAATTATCTCCGGATGCGAGGAGTGGAAAAGGATAAATCGCGCTCGGATACTTCCAGAGCAAGGATCGTGCACGATCACCGGACGATTGCCTTCCGGCCCGAACAATTTCGCCGGGCAAATCGTGCGGGTTGGCGGCACTACCGTAATATTTCTCCGTTTCGCTAATGGCCACCAGTCGGTCCACTCGGTGGGACCAGGCGGAAAAGTAAATAGTAAAGTAAGGTGGGAAGCCGACTCGCAGCGCGCTCCCAAGAGAGCACACGCTCCGAGCGCAAGTGAAAGTGCCTAGCCTTGACTTGCAACCTTCAGGGCAGCCCTGCCCCCCTTTCCCCGGGCGCCTCGCGCCCACCAAATAAAACATTCGATCTCGAGGCTCGATCGGCATTCTTTCTAACATCGCCGCTCGTCCTTCTCGAGGTGGATCACGATGACGAGGAAGGGAGAAACCACCGAAGGGGCGCCGCTCCTCGAGCTTTGTCGGCGGATACTTTGGCTGGCAGGACCGCAGCCTTCGACTCGGTCAGACGTATATTTGAATTGAGAAATATTATCGATCATTAGTGAATTTTTTCATCGAGGATGTTAGGGTTAAAGTCTTGAGTTTTTAACGATTAATGGTGTTTTTGAGGAGGTTGACGCGCATGCGCATAGCGATCGAAGCATCATAACCTATATCGATGATAGCTGGTATTGGAAAGTTGAACCGTGGATAAAATTGTCGTGAAATATATAAGGGAGTGAATACATCTTGTTTTTCGTTGTTATTAGAATTTGTGTGGGCGAAAGCATTGGGACAAAAATTTGAGTCGCTGGGTGGCTAGACTGGAATTCGTACTCAAGACCTTTCGCTTTCCGGTCTAACCGCCCGACGACCCGGATTTTTTCCAATGCTTTTACCTGTGCGAATTTGAATGATTATATATCGAATAAAGATACGCTAGTAGTGATATGATTTTTCGATTAGTTTCACAGGTCGTCCTTTTTGTACAGGATTATAGTGACGATGGGAGAAGAGGGTCGCCCGGGTTATGCATCTTGCACGCTGACTTTCCTCGATTGGAATGTCGGCAGAAACGGTCGGCATCGCGTCTTGTATCTAATCTGTTATACATCTCTACGTGTACCCATTTGCTTCTAATGTCACACGCGTCCTTTTCGAAGGATCACCGCGACGCTATAGAAAGAGAATCGACCGGCTTTTGCTACTCGCCCGGTTACTTTTCTCGACAGGAATGTCAGCAATGACTATTGTATCCATACTTTTACTCGATTGATTATTTATCCACAAACTTCTGTATTTGTTAATTCATATTTATGCAACCAGTTCACGCAGGTTATCTATATAAAGTTGGTATGCGGTTGATTACACCAGCACCACGATTGATAAACACCCTATAGAAGCTTTTTTAAAAGAACGATGATTTACGCAGATAAAAGCAAGTACTATTTTCATTTAATACCTCAGAGATACAAAGGGATTAAACCCTTGGAAATCTTGACTTTTTTCACATAAAACGCCTCTATGTACGACGCGGAAGTCCGCGGCTCGAATGTTCAGGCGCAACAGTCGGATTCTTCCGCGAGAATCGAGAAACGTCCGAGGTTCGCAGCTGCATAAAGCGAACGAGCTATTTCGATTTCCTGACGATACGCAGCCGAGGGCTCTCGTAATTTATCGGCATTGCAAAATGGTTTTCCTGGTACGAGAAGCAAACGCCCGGAATTCGCGCCGCGGCGGCATTCTACCGAGCATTCTAGACTCCTGAAAGGCGGCGATCCACTTCGAAAGGAGCAGGATAGTTACCCGGCTTGCTACCTCCATTTTCTGCTACCACGCATTCTCCCCTGCCCCGGGACTCCACGAAAAATCCCGGTATGCAGCAGTCGAGAACCGACGCGAACAGCGAATAATCGCCGATTGGTCCCCCCCCCCCCCTCCTCTCGATAGATAAGGATAAGGAAAGCGAAACGCGATGGATCGGCCAGATATTCGTGGTGTAACGCGCCTGTGACGACGATTATCGAGATATCGGCAAAACCAGATTTTCATCTTTCTCCGGGCAGGAGTTAATTCGTCGACGTTACGCAAATTTAGGCGCACGAATTTCCCTTGCGTATCGCTTTCCACGCGGAGGAATATGTGCATTGACCTGATACTAATGCCGTACGCTGGCAATACGGAAATACGTAGATATTTGCCATGGTTAATATTTTTATATAAGAATATAATCTGCCGCAAAAGTGTCGTTACTTTTGAATGTCTTGCTATAATGTCGTGGAATACTTCCTCAATAAATTCTTTATATCTTATTAATTAATTGATTATAAATCCATCATAATTCAAGCAACAAGTGTCGTGTTGACCCTTTGTCTTTCGATTTTTCTCATCATAACACGAATCAAATACAAGTATTATATTTATTAAAACTTATATATTATATATACATATATAATATCGGCGCGTATATTTGGCTCTAGATTCCAGTAAGGCATAAATGTGACTCGTTGGCATAGAGCAAAGGGTGAATTGTAATTAAATTAATAATTCGACTTATGCACCCGTCGAAAACGTCGCCACGGTGTCGAACCGAGGATCGTAGGTGGACACATCCCGGGCTCTATTATGTAAGAGAGACGCTTAGCCGTGTCACGGCACCGGGTTACTTTCCCTTCCTTTACGATTCCCCATACAGGAGTAAGTAGCCGCAGCAAATCGGCCGTTATCTCCACGGGGTAAGAGCGAGTGCATCTACGTAACCGCCGCCTCCTCTAATTCATCACGTCCCATCGAAGGCACGTGCATCGCCGACAGAGCTTTCTTTCCTTTTTTTCACACCTCTTCGAGTTTCTTCCGCGATTCTGTTAACCATAGTTTCATTCCGGAAATGTTCTGTACAAGATGCACGGATAATCTCTTATGGAACGTTCGAAGCCATTGAAATTTCGTAGATCGTGTTAGATGAGTCGTTACGATACTAGAATGCCAGTACGAATTACGTATAATCCATCATCTACTGTTCGCAAAGTACTTCATTTTATCAGAAGTAGGATATGATTTTCTTTGTTTGAAGAATTATCTCTGTTTGAAGAAAGGTGATACATTTGATATCAGTTACCAAACACCCATATTAAAAGGAAAAACTTTATGCAAGTACCTAATGATCCCACTCTAATATAATTCTCTTCCTCGAAATCCACAAACGATACTTTGTTGTACGTGTATATCGATCTCGAAGAATTTTGTAACGAAATACTATATGCATTCGTGACAGCATTAAATATCGACTTCGTACTAATCTTGATTAATTTCTCGACGCAACTCTCGCTAATAAAATTCTGCAGGCATTCCCGGAGTCGCTGAATATATTATATCAGCTTCTTATAAATCTCGACGCGCGCGATCCGGCAAATTCCTGCACGATCCAACAGGCCGGATAGGCGAAGTTGCTCCACCTTCCGTAATGTGGACATAAATATATATATATATATATCTGCCTTCTTCCTGAGACTGAGAGCTCTACGAACGTATTTGCCAGGCAAAGCCGTGGCCCCACCTTTTCACGTTCCTTCCGTAAAGTGCAACGCTCTCCGTCAAAAGTCCAGCATCGTGTAATAAACTTGCCCACGATCGAGAGACCGTTTGCCAGTTTCGCGCCGGCTTCCCCTTTACTTCCTCCCAACCCGCTTTTTCCCGCATTAATGGGGAATATCCAACGGTTCAAGGCGGGCAATCTATCGAAGATTTTTCTTGCCTATCGACAGTGAGAAAGGCACGGTACGATTTTACGGTTAAAACTCAAACCGATTTCCGACTCGTAAAGTCTTTGAATTTACAGTTCGCTTTGCTGCGGCTACTGGTTTACGGTTTATTCGTATTTGGACATCGAATCGCACGATGATATTCCTGGAAGCTGCGCTTTACGATGGCTTTGGAAACTCCATCATTTCTATGGAATCTCCGTCGTTACTTGAAACTACGCGCAAGCGAGAAACTTTATCGAGTTAGATAATCTTAACGAGAAAATCCATATAATTTCTAGGCTTTTAAGAAAATTTGCGAACTCGTAATAAAATTTCATTGGATTTAGTGTACGATATATCAAAAGTAATGAAATATACAAGATTCGCGTATTATGTATCCGTGCAACGAACCGATAGAAAAGCATTTCTATTTTATCGAAACAAATAGATTGATTATGTAATTTCTCTGACAAAGGCACTAAAACCCTTAAAGTACCACGTGCTTCGATACCTTCTATTTTCTTGCTTTTCAAATTTCACGCTTGACTATCATATCCACGCGACAATTTATACGGTGCTACCGAAGATATGCGCCCATGATTTATGAGCCTGCAAAACGCGCTTCCACGCCTCTTGATGATCATCGACGCGTTAACGGTGTTACGCATTCCTTCCCTAAAGTGCAACCAGTTTCATCGGACGAGAAACATCATGCGCAGCACGATACACAGTCATGTCGATCCTCCTCGCCCTTCCACCCGACTCAGTTTCTACATGGACTCTCAAACTCTGTACCGAATGCCTTCCTTATCACGACACAAAACCCGTATAACGACGTAATATCGATGCAACATATATTCGCCCCATTGCGTCAGAGCTTCCTGCTCGGAAGAATTTTGCCCCGGAGAGACGAAACACGCAGTTTGAATAATATTTCCGAAATATGTATCGCGCAAGAGCTCGAAGCAGCCTCCCGTCTTTACCTAGGATGGAACTCGGACGCGGAAACAAATGGACGGCTGAATAATTCTCAGGAAGATTGCGCGCGACACCGGTCGAAAATAGCCTCTGTAATAAAACCGTGGCGTCTGGTAGAAAGTAAAATCTCTTGCGTAAGCTTCGTTGCCGTAGACAGAGGGAGCAAGGAGAACGATCGAGGAGAGTGCCAAGGGACCAAGGGAGAGATCGAGGCTGATTCTCGATCGGAAATCTCTCCTCTCGGGGAATCTCGTCGATCGACTTATGATCAACGCAGACGCCAGAGGAGAATTGCATATAGAGTGGGAGAGTGAGTAAAAAGAGAAGAGAGAAAGAAAGAGAGAAAAAGAGAGAGTGAGAGAGGGAGAAGGAGAGAGAGAGAGAGAGAGAGATGAGTGGAGAGCTGAGAGAGGGCAGTAAGGACACGGGGAGAAAGAGCGATCTCCTCGTTGAGCTACTTTCATATTTTCACTCCCGAGAGGCGGGAGAAAGTTCTCGAGATGTGTGAAACCCGGTGAATGCTCGTCATTGTCTCAGGGGAATGCGTGTAATAATCGACAGGGGAATTCGTCGAAGTTAAGGCCCCAGGCGATAATTAAAATTGTGTAACGAAGAAAAATACCTTGTCCCCTTGGAAAGTCATCGGATAGTAGGCGTAATCGTTTTTCAGCCTCGATGCATGTCCATCCGCGCACGGCCGATTGCCATATCGAATGCATGCTTCGTAAGACGCATACAAATTGGGTTAAACTTTGGTCGAAGAATCCGGGGTACCGATGGAGCGTGGAAAGGAGTTTTGAATGGAATGAATTGAAGTTGCGCAATCGACGAAGAAGGTGGCCGGTTGTTGACGATTAAATACCCTTCGAGAGGATCGACGTTCCGTAATGTGGCATTATGATAAACCGGAGTGGGTCGTTCTCATGAATCACCGTCGATCGCGCGAAGGACACGGGGCTGAGTTCGATTAAAACGTCCGTCCTCGTGAATCGCGAAAGATAATCATCCGCGAAAGTAGACCGTGACGTTACTTTTCCATTTGAATGGACGAAGCCGCTTTCGTTTACTCACTCCGCGAGGACCTTGCGATCTCAACACCCGCGTAACTCGAGAAACTCATCGCTATTCCCTCCGATCGCGTTAAATACTTCCAGCCAAATTATCCACTTAAGCGAATGCAACTCTTTACGTTTACTCGCTTCGCGAAAATCGCGGAGTTTCGACATCCACGAGTCTGCAGAAAGCCCGTAGTCATCGCCTCGAGTTACCTACCGAACGATCGACCGATCGATGCACTACCTCCTCGAATAACACGAGAATCTGAAAATGTCAACAGCACGCTCGTACCCCCATGAAACGCACACCTCTGCAACGGCGCAGTTCCTCACGCCGCACCCAAAGTTCGCCACCGTGAAAGTCATCCTTGCAAATTTCCAATGACAGCTTACGCGACGATAATTAAACTTACGAATAGCGCCGTATCGCTCCCCCGTACGCGGGGTATTACAGGCTCGATCCTTTAATTCCCCTCGCGGTTACTCACGACTCTCCTCATTTATCGCGCAAACCCATTAGTTCTGCATAATGACCACGGGGGGAAAAAGCGCGATGCCCATTGCGCGAGAATACCGCGACTAATTCCACGGAGATTAAGGCACGGCAGGAAGTTCCCGGCGAGAAGAGGGACCGTAACAAACGGCGGTTGGGGCGACACGAGGGAAAAGGGAGGAAGGAAAGAGGAAAATCGCGGAAAAAGTGGGAAGAGGAGGATCGAGGAAGAAGAAGAAGAAGAGGATAGAGCTGTGCGAGACTCACCGTGCGCAGCCAGGAGCACCAGTAGAAGCGAAAGAACCTGCTGCGGAACCATTCTACGCAGGAGACGTATACGGCCCTGAGGAACCAACGATTAACTCGAATCTACTTGAATTTCGGGCCAGATGTAGGAACCATCCAAGGGGAGACGCAGAACTTGATGTGAGCCTTGTGAGAACCAAAGAAGCTCGGCTGATGAGTTTTCGTGTCGAGACTGGTCACTGGGAGAGGCGTTTGGCTTCGTGTCTTATATGAGCTCCCCACTCTTCCGGCGGTCCGATCTCTGCCGCATAGGAAGGCCTAACTGGAGAACACACCTGGTTTCTTCTATCGAGGATTCTGGCACGGTCTGTGTCCTCGGCGAGGATGCCAGAAAATTCTATGTATTCGCGAAAATGAAAAAGAATACATTTTGAAGAATCCATTTATTGATGTCGGAAAGAAAAAAAAATTGCGTGTCACGAATTGGATAAATCGAAAGTGTCGCAAAGTATCGTCGTCTTTTAATGTTAAACTATCGGGAGAATTATTGAATAGTTCCTGTCAATTTTTGTCGAGTAGTTTAATGTGAGAGTGAAGAATGATGGATGATCCTTTTAATGAGCAGTCTTGGAAAAACATTATATGGAAAGAGCATCTGTTCAACTTGTCGACATGTCGAATTATATAGCGTATAAAAATAAAGTGCATATAAGATAATGATATGGATCATAAAGGAAAGTTCAGTTTTTCAATTGACATATACACCTCGCGTCGCTTATTATGAGTTTCTTTTTTTGATGTGGTTAAACGTCGAAATGTATTTTCGATGAATGATCGGTGATAATGGTACTGTTTCGATTTCTTTGAGGTAAGTATACGGTGATTTGCGGTTAGAGAAGATTCATTTTATTTAATTCTCAAAGTAGACCTTTCGCCTAATGCGATGTATCGCCGGAGCGATTGAATTCATCGTGTGGTACTTCACGGTCGAGTACTTCCACGAGATATCGAGCTAATGACGGTATCTCAAAGGTTGTCTCTATTTGTATCCAGAGAACAGCAATGCGTCGTTACCTTTATCCACCAAGTGGCACGTGGTCCATTCCAAACGATCGAAATAAACTCTCTTTAACCCGTAATTCAATGATTCAGAATCGTAATGAATTTTTACAAAACATTCCACACCTGCGTCCTACGTTTCTCGAAAAATTTCTCTTCCTTGTTGCCCCTCATTTTTCAATCTAAACATTTGGAAGAGGAAAGATAAAATTATGTGGAAAATAAATCAAGGAAGATACATCGTTATACGGTTGAAAAACGTTGACTTTTAATGTACAACGATTGGACAAGACGACCGTTTGTAAACATTTTATTGCCGTGCTTGTATATTCACCAGAAATCTAACAAACAGTTCGAGCAACTGAGCTCTTTAGAAGAGCAACGTCTAAAGGATCGACGAAAGTGAAGCAAGGAGCGTAAGGAACTGTGGAGCGCACGTTTTGCACGAACAACGCGAGATTAATCTTCGATCAAATATTTCCATATTTGCGATTACGCAACGATAGAGGCCGTTCGTGCTGATTTGCAAAAGATGCAAATAATTTTTCATTCTTTCGAAACGTCAGGAGGGCCGGTTAATCGATATGAAGCTGAGATTACGAAGCGAAGAAACGGTACCGAGCGATTGTGTTTGACGAAATTCACCGCAACTGCTAAGGCTCTTTAGTGGCGACCGTGAATTTATCACTGAGAGCCGCTATTTTTACTCGTTGACTCCTTACAACTCACGGTGACTTTGATACGTTTCCCACTGCGGTTTGGTTCGAAAAACCGGTGCGACAAATCATACTCTCCTCAATGAAGTTTTACACGATACGTCGCATACGTACACTTACACACGTGTACGTATATACATATATATCAAATATTTTAGGTCTTATAAATTCTCTACTAAATAGGACTCTTTCACGTGATCGTAACATAACCGATCAACAGAATCACGAATACATCATACTTGACTCTTGAATCCACACTTTACACAAAAAGTCATTCACCAGTTCATTCGCATGCGTGTACATCCAAGAAATCTAAAGATTTAGTCCAATTAGAACAAAAAGTATAATGCTTTCTTTCAAATAAATACATTTACTCAGCTACTGCTTCTTTCCAAATTTGTAAATTGATAAACATCGAAGGGCCACTCTATAATCGAAAAAAATGATACATTATCTCTATTCAACCCTTCTTGTCCCATGGAATCGCACATATATAAAAAGTCTAGTCCGTGTTATCGAGATCTGAATGTAGTGTCGGGTGCAGAGAATTCAAAGCGGAGATTCAAAAAAGTAAGTAATCTCTGAACGTTGTTCTGCATTGATGTCTCGAATTGGAGCTACCGTTTACCCATATTTCTTGGCGCAAAGCCGAGAGGAGGCCTTCACGGTTTCTTTCCCTCCGTTCGAGTCGCTTCACGCGATGAGTCGGTGAAAATAAAGGTGAAACACTCTCAATGCGCAGATGAAACTACCCGCTGCCACCACCGTCGATATCTTTCTACGCGTTTTTCGTTCAGGATAATCACAGCGGATCTCATCGTAATGAACGTAAAATCTACTATTGTCCGTTGTTACTTACACCACCAATATTACACAGTAACCTTATACTTTCGTATCTGGACAATTGAGCTGTTTATTTTGAAAGTGGCCTAGGTACATTTGTTGGCTATTTTTTGTTGCCCGTAATTACGCGTATAACTTGAAATTGGTTGTCATAAACAATATTCGCGGTTAAGTATATGGAAAGTTTAAACGATAATTTTGAACACATCAGTTTTCGCAGTTGATCCAACAATTAAAACCATCACTTTGAAACTGGCCTAAGTCCAATCCTTTACTGATAATGTCTAGAGACAGTGATGAAGATAATTTGAATTAATTAAAAAGGATTAAATATTGACAAAATTTTTGGAGAACGCAATTTTTGAAAAGGAAGAGAATTCTAACAAAGAAAGTATAAATTAGTTAACAATATGCTAGATTCGATTATTGAATATTTTCTTGTCAAATAAATTTGATAGATATGCTCATTTATCGTAGAGCTCCTCTATCCATTTATTTCCACATTTTTATCCTTCCTGAAAATTATTTTCATAGATTTTGACGTATGAAATCATATATCCGCCATAAAATATATGAAAACAGTTTGGAAATAACGAAATTGTCGTGAAGAATATCCCTTCTTCGATATCGCGGTCGATCATATTCAATACAAATGACTTTCTATATCAAACGTGCATTAGGGGCACTCTTCTTGCCATGTGATGACCGCCTTAGAGATACTCTCGAGATTTTCCCAGAGTTCTTTTCTATCGACAAGAGCACGTTGTGCAACTTAGCGGCTCGTAAAGCCATTTACAGCTCTTAGAGTTATTATTAATACCGCACGAATGAATAATGGAGCAGTTTCTCCCTCTCCTCGATTCCGTCCCTACTCTTCCGCTCCTTTCACTTGCTTCCTCGTGCTTCATAACAATTTTGCAAAACGCGTCACTATCAATGTCTCGTAGCAATCTTACAGAAGCATGAATCATGTGGTTTACATCGAAAAACATTTGATTTCGTAAAGTTCACGCAACACTGACGTACGAGAATTCATTCGATAAAAATCTCTCGCGCAATACTTAAACGCGGGTATTTAAACACAGCAATTTGCTTAAACGTCCGTACTCTACGGGCAAAATGACTCGAACGTACAGGTGTATCACTGAACGTTCCGCAATGTTTCTCAATGAATCCCTGTATCGAGGGAGAAAATGATTTCAGAGAACAGATCGAGGAGTTTCGACGATGCCTGAGATTTTTCCAGTTACCCAAAGGTCCAGTGCCAAAGCACCGACGTGGCAGAATTTCAAAAGACCTCTCGGCACTTCCCGGAAGAGGTAACGGCCGTCGCAAAGCTCCCCAAGGATTTTCACTTTATTTTCTTGTGCAAGGAAGCAGAGGGAGTCCTGCGACGGCAGCTCGTTAGCGGACAGAGATTATCGCGACGCCCTGTGAGAATGGTCACAAAAGGAAACGAGACATATAAGAATGAAACAATGGCGCCCAGTTTCGAAACTCTCTCGCTGTGAACGCTTTGCCGCCTCTCCCCTGCCTCAGCTCCTCACACCTACGATTTTCAAATCCTCTGGTTAATCATTCAAAGCCCTTGATCATCGAACATCCGAGGAATTATATTCCTCGATTGAGTGGTGGATTGTATAGAAGTCATCGTCGTCATTGAGACTTAACTCATGTTATAAATATAAAATGAATAATAGAAAATGAAAAATCAAAGGTATTTTGATTACAGTACTTGTTCAATATTTTTTGTAAATTAATCAGACTCCTAATAGGTGTTTTAAGAGGTACTTTACTTTTGGCATATTTGATACGATTTGCATTTAAGTTTCCTTGTAAAATGATCTAAGAATTCGGTTATTCCTGAATTGGGAAAACAGACTGGATAAAAGAACCAATAATGAATTTATGCATTTCTTGAAATAAAATTAGTTAAACCAGAGTATGTTGAGATAATTTTCAACTATGCTAACAGCACAGTTCCGCAAGTTACGTAGCTTATAACAAAAGAAAGTAAAAATTGCATATACCTTAAATTATAGTTCAATCCCGCATAATGTTAAACCAGGTCAGAATGATATGTAATCAAGAATTATGCAGATGAGAAATGTTCTTACTCTTCAGAGCAGAACCACAGCGAGTTTTTCTCACTTGGAAAGTCTTGTCCTCGATCTCGGGAAAGATTTAATTGTAAGAAGTTTGTGCTAAAAAGGAACGCCTATGAAGATGCAAACCGCCAAGTTGGCATGCAGTACCGGTCACGAACTTGTCACAATCGATCGCAACTACTCGCCTTTCGACGTACGATACGAAAAAAAAATATTACAATCGAATGAAAATAATTAGAAAAACTGATCCTTGCTCGGCCAAATTAGCTTTTATACTTTACCCCGAGATGGTAAGAGATTTTTCAAGAGTATTTTGAAGATCCCGGATTGAATAAACTTCGAATGTCGCTCTGGAAATATTTTGGTAGCCAGGAAGACGTCTGGTTACGTCAAACGCAAATAAGTGTGCTCTGGTGCACATTAGCAAGAAAGTAATTATCGAGGAAATGTCTCGCGCTTTCTAACATGGTTACAATCAAGAGTCGGTGCGCGTTTACTCTTTCACTGGAACGCTTGGCACCACATCTCGGTTACGCAAGGAAAACGTTAATTGTTAGAAAACGTATGACGAGTTTTCCAGAAAATCACGCGAATGCTAAGTAATTCGAGTCAACCGCAATTTAACTCGGTGTATCTTCTCGACCGAAGCGTCATCGATTCTTCTCATCCTTAGAAAGAAACCCGATACAATTTGCCCCTCGCCCGAGACATCGGGATAAAAAATCATCAGGATCGTGGATAAAAAAAGAAATTCAGCGAGAAAATAAGAATCGTATACTGAGAGAAATGTATTTTTTAACAAGTTTGAATGTTGGTATATGGAATTTGGGATGAGGATCGGTTCCACGGTATAACCGCCAGAACGGTCTCGATCTCACCTGAGCCGGTTCAAATAATTCCAGTTCGACCAGAAACCACCAAAACCGACCCGATATTAATGGAAGACCAGGGGAACAGCCAGATAAGCGTGCATTGCTGGAAGTGACCAAAGTGGACCTGACGCAGTTAAAGTTCGATCGACTCTACTTGTTCTCTCACGATCGATTAGGGCTACCAGGGCGTAACGAAAAATAAACCTAACCAACCAGTTGCAATCTATCCTAGAGTACACCTAACCCTTTTTCAACACGATTTCGGCATGATATAATCAAATATAAAAACCGCCTCCCTTTTCTTATTACACGACTCACCTTCCATTTTACTATATGAAACGTGTTACTTTGCATGCTTTTCTTTTACACCATTTTTTACGAAACGTATTTTCCGTGTAAAAGAGGAGTCAGATATATCTACAACTTCGTCTTATCGACAGTCTCATTAAAATCCGAATAACTTACTTTTGATGTACGTACCGACATCAATTTCAACTCGATGAATCTCTATTTGGCAAAGGCAATCGCGCAAGGTTGAGGTTTTACAAATTGGCTCGTTGAGATTGACACTCATTTCTTTTCTTACGCGACTTACATCTGCCCCGCTGTTATTAATTTACGTTTGCCCGCTTCGATTAATGGCCCGGTAACTCGATTTAGATGCGGTTTAAAGTTAAGTTACCATTGATGTAATTCCGTACATGGAGACGTGTGCGAAACGAAGTAATTCTGTTCACGCTCGGGAAGATTAACCGAGCTCGATTCTACTTTAATAGCCCCGAGTTGACTGGCGTCGGAAGCTGCGATCACCGAGTGCCGTTCAATATAGTCAAATCAGCTTAAATCACGTCCGAGCGAGGTACCACCGATGGATTATCCAAGCTATTCTCCTTATCGCGATCGTCCAACCGTTAATTCGATCTATCAAGATCGCTCTAAACGGAGCATCCCTCGAATACGCTTACGAACTTCGCGTTCTCAATCTGCGCCTTCTGGAAGGTTTACAAATCTTTCTTCACCCTCCCATTCCATATTCGCAAACAGCGCTCGTTAATCAACAGCGTCTTTAAAGGTAAACGAGCAACGATCCATTTCGTTGGCCGGAGAAAAAAGTGTGTTAGAGATTAGAATTTCGCGAAACAACCGACGTACTTCTATTTTCTATGTTCAGCGACTTAAAACACTCGGGCGTTTCGTTTTCCAATTAAGAGATATCATGCATTTTAATAACGAGCTTCTATCTTCTCGCGATTGACCAAATGGTGTCTACGTCGGTAAGTCGGTATCCAGAACGAATTGAGTCGTCAAAAAAGAAGAATGCGCCCGAAATAGGGTAGACATGAGAGCCTTTGTTAGGGAAAAAAAGAAAAAGAAAGAGAGAGAGAGAGAGAGAGAGAGAGAGAGAGAGAGGGGGGCAGAAGTGAAGAAAGTGTTGTGAGTCTGTGGGTTGCTATGACCCGGAGAGCAAGGACCTCTGGTCCTTGACGCGTTCGAGTCCACCACTTCTTCGGTCCTCTCATTTTGTCGTCTTATCGTTTCTTTTTCTCCGCTGGCCGACCCTCCTTCCCGCGGCTCGTCTCACCCCGCGCTCGTCCTTTCCCTCCTTTTTAATTGTTTTATCCTGGCGCCGTCTCTCTCCTTCCGCCGCCCCCATTCGATACGCCATCTCTCTCTCTCTCTCTCTTTCTCTCTCTCTCTCTCTCTCTCTCTCTCTCTCTCTCTCTCTCTCTTTCTCCCTCTCTCCCTCTCACTCGCCCTCCCCGTCGCAAGCCGAAATGTATTCGCTTCATTAGAGCGCTTAGCTGGCGCGCAACCGAATCTCCTCGGTATCGAGAATTACGCCTCTCGTTGTTCATTCGTCATGGCGGCCTTACGTACAAATATTTGCGCAAAGGAAGAGCGTACAGGATCGGAGGGTGCTAATAGATTGGCGAATATGTACCCTTGGCATAATGGAACTGCGTGTACGTAAGAGGGGCAACTGCGCTCACGCTTAATGCGTTACTTAACGATAATAGGTACGACGTATTTATGTAAGAGGGCCGTTCGAGTGTTTGCGGCGATGTGAGGAGGGGAAATATTTGAGGCGCGAAAACGGCGGAATTTATGGCGAATTTTGTTTGGGTGCGAATGGTGGATCGGCGGATGGAAATCGGTATTTGGGTATTATTTCTTTTTGGTTGCATTATTGGAACAGTATCGTAAGTATCTTTTCACGAAGATCATTGCTTCTGGAGGAAGGATGTTGAAAGACGCGTTGCTCGAATCGTGCGTGTCGTAAAAAATGCGTCCAGGTATTTTGATACGAGTAGTTTAATATCACGAAAACTGAAGTACACCGGTTTTATCCTGAAATGTTTGGTAAACTGTAGATACTATATATATATAAATAAGGTGTCGGAAGCAAGTTTGATATTACGAGATCTCTGGAAATCGGCGGTATTACGTAAGACGTATGCGATAACGGTACAATTCTACGTGATGAAACTTACGTAAAGAGACCGTGGTAGCCACTGCGGACAGATTTGCAGGGACAAAGCTGGATAATGTACGACTCGCTATATATACCTTCGTGGAAGCGTATCCCCGTGATCCTCTTCGTTTTCCACGCGGCATTCTTTCGAGGAGACCCTTTATTTCAGCTCCAAACCAGAATTCTTGGAGACAGAACGAACGTTTAACACTGTAACCGATAAAATTTTTTCCAACGCGTCTATAACCGAGGGAAATTCTTCCGGATATGACCTAATCGGTATAACTGATTTATGGAAATTAGCATAGCCGAAAGAATATTTTGATTTCGATGTAATTCAATCGTAACTTCAGACTTCACAGTACTACCAATAATTAAATGTTTAAATACTTGTGACAAATCTCATATCTTCTTATATTTATCACATTATATACAACTTTCCATTTATTCCTTATCAATATTGTAGCATATTATTCATGACTCCTTTTCTATCTTGCAAAACGACATTAAATAACATAAAAACGTTACATTTATTCGATAAAAATCTACTCTTTAAAAACGATAGAGTGCCCAAATGTACAATGATCACGTAAGGAGAAAAACTCCAAAGGTATCTAAGCCTTTGCGGTCCCAAAGGTGATATTCATATTATACTTCAAAAGACACGGTGAAAAACGAAAGCACTGCTTAAATACGCCTTCCCGATAGCCAAAGGTAGAGAAGTGGCCGTGAGTTTCTTTGGTTCGCATGCAAAATCATCGCGGAGTATCGATAGCAATGGACACGATGTCGAGCCGTACTCGAGATAAAACCGCAAAGGTTTTACTCCCATCGAAGCCGGCTTTGGAAGCACAGCGCGACCGGCGCGGAACCCGTATCGGCAAAGAAATCGACGGCCGTCGTTTTATCGTACATCGTCTTAGACAAGAACAAGGTATCCGGCTTGTTCTATACCCAAGGACAGAATCTTTAACGAGGCCCTCCTGCGCAACTCGCGCCTCCTCGTATTCGCAAATTCGGCGGGCCTTAGGGCGGGAGAAAATATTCAAGCAACGGCTGGCTCCGTGTATTAAGATCTAAAAATACAGGCGCTTCATTCCAATTTATCGTCGGGATAAATTCCCACCCGGACTAATATTTATCGCCGATAAACATTAATCCTACGGCTTCCTCTTTCGCGGCCCGGCTTTTTTCATGCAAATTCGCCTATTGCCTTTTCGGATCCGGACGTCATTGTGCCCCGGCATTATTCACAGCGAAGCTGCAAAAAGGAGCAAACGAAGAGCGGCCATGTCCTCTGCAAAGTTTGGGGCGTTTTCTTTTCGCTCCTTTTCCCTCTCGAGGGCGAAATCGGTTTTTGGAGGGGCCGCGCCGCGAGGAAGAGTGGAACGATGAAAATTCACGGCCCACCAGGCGGATACCGTAGCGCTTATTTAAATTCACGCGAGTGTTTGCTCGCAGGTTGAAGTGCGCACGATGGAGATTCGAGTAGATGGACCACCAGCCCGTTGGAATATTTGTTTTATAAACGGTCGGTGCCCGGGCGGCCGATAATTCGAGGCACTGCTCGCGCCGGGATAGGATAAAACTCGTAAATATACGAGCACTTAATGCAATCACGTACGATAGCTTCCTGAATTTTGGTAATTACCAGCGAACGAGGAAGGGACAAAATTTCTCAGTTTCGTTGATATAACATGCCGTGAATTTTTATGGTCGAACCTCTGTAAACTTCAACATTTTGTTCACGCTTCGACACTCCGGCTATATCTGATTTTGCGAAATCTCATGCCCGTAAAAAAGAAGAATGTAGTTGGATCTGTATAACGGATAGTGTGTAGATTATTGTAACTTAAAATATCATGATCGACGCGCGAGAATTTGATTCGCAATAAGCTGTGGATTTGGGATGAAACGGTAGCTCGCTCAATATCACTTCTAGGTGAAAAATTTGCGCGCGATATCGAATGAGAGAAAGAATAAACGTAGAGTATCAAAACATACGAGGCAACGGCGCTAATTACAGACTGGTCCGTGGCGATAATTGTTAGTGAATACAGTAAAATATGTGGACGACAGTTGAGATAAGATAACACTCCGACGTTATTTCATTAATATGCGAAATGCAGGATCAGATGCGAGTCTCGGAGTAATGGAGGTACCCACCTGTTGGTTTACGCGCAACCAGTGAATCTAGTATCCATAAAGAAAGCCGTGGCCAATACATTATAATCTCGCTTTCTCTTAAATTCCGAATGTGCTGCAAGCAAGGACGATTATGTGTAAAAACATTCTGCGCTTCTCACTTTTCGGTTTTCAAAAAAATGCGATTAATTAAGGATCAGAAAGTTACGCGGCTGCGTTAAACATCTTATAAACTAAGAATATACCCAATTAACCCGATGTTATCTCGATCGAGAAAGTGCGACCGACAACTGCAAAAATCAAAGCAATTCCAATAAAAATGTACCAATTAGTAATTAATTATTAATTAAAAATGTAGTAACGGGTAATTAAAACTGGCGCTAGTTTGTAATTAAAAATAACACCGAGTAGCGATATTCGGAATATAATAATCCAATACCTCGTACAACGCGTTTCCAATAAAAAATTCGAAAACCTCGGCAAGAAGGGCGGACATCGCGAGATAGAAAAAGGTCGAGAAGGATAATAAACGTGACAGGAGGATCCTTCCTCCGCTCGAAGATCATGCGACGAGAGGTTAATAGTCACATCCGCACCGATGCTTAACGACCCTGTCCGTCAAAGGCGGCAGCCCTCGCGAATTGAAACGTTCCTCCACGATGCTTTACGATACTCACGCGAGGAAGCCGGCCACCGGCCCGCGTTTTAATGTGCGTGCGCGAGGCACATTTATCGAGAGAGAGACCTTCTCCTTGTATTTGGAGCTAAGTGGTGCGCCGTGTTGGCCGAGCCGAATTTATAGGTCGATCCAGCACCGTGCGCGAGTAATTCCTTATCAATGCGCCCTTGCAGGGGTCATCGCTCTTCGAAATTAATTGTTCCAACGATCCTCCCTCCCCGCTCTCTCGCCCCTTCGCGTACCCTCGCTTTGCCCCAGCTCTCAGCCCTGCCTCTGCAGAGTCCTTCGTCCTTCCCATCGCTCATTTTATTTTCTCCACCGCCCGACCTTGCACTTTGCGGACTTCGTTGCAGGTTTACCTCGCGGTCTGCTACGCCGGCATTCCATCCTAGAACTCCCCCTCCGCCAAACGTCCCGAACGAAACGTCCCTCGAAATAAGAGCATCGTGATCCCCGGGAGGAGAGCGGAGCGGTTGGACTTTGGTATGAATGTCGGGGCCCTGAAATTGACACGCCACCGCCGGGCTGAATCGATAAAGCAAGCCGGACGAGATCAGTCGGATGAACGTCCCACGCGTCGCTTTCGATATTTTCCAAGGCTCCCTTCCGTTTTTCAAGTCGGCCCCTTTTCAGAGCTGACAGGCCGTACAACCTTTTTCTCTTTGGATGAGCGATTACGCGATTTTTATCCCGCGTAAGCGATTCGATGCGATGCGGTTAAGTTAGTTTAAATAAAGTTATAAGTACAGTCGGCGAGGAAAGTCGCGCGGAATACGAAGCGTTTTATTTTAAAGGAAGAGTCCTCGGTGTACTTGGGACTGGGACGATGGAAATTTCTGCGAGTAACGGAAAGATCTTGCTTGTAAAGCGTAAATCTCCGTCCTTTGCCAGGCACGGTGTACTTGTCGCGGTATACACAATTTTCACGATCGCCAAGAACCGTTTTGGGCGTAAACCTGTGCTGGGTTTCGGAAGACTCGCTGAGAATCGATAATACGGACGAGTGCAGTGTGCAAAGCTGCGCCAAAGTTCTTTTTTCTTTTACGTGAGCGTAGAATTTTGATGTTCAAAGCACCGGTAACTTGATGTGAGGAAATATATACAAGTAGAAGCGTATTTAAGTATTTATAAACATGTACGAATGAAGATACATTTTACTGATTTATTTGCACGTATATCTGATGTACGAGATTATAAGTACTGCTTTAATCGGAATAATGCCTGTATTGTACCGCCAGTGAGCAATTCAAGTTTGCGATGCATATCGCCGATGATCCTCTACCTTGAAAACTTGAGAAACGTATCTTATTTACTTGATCCTTCACGTGACCTGCCATGATCTGCATATTTTATTAACTCTGAATCAGTAGGTTTGCAAAATTTTCGAAAAATGTGGGATTTAAATCAAGGTAATTTCCATCAAAATAAAGATTATTGTCCTTTGCTATATTTAAAGAGTCACCCCTTTTTTACGATAAAACTGAAATAGTTCCTAATCATTTCAATTTACGTCATAAATAGTGCGAGGCAAACTATTATCTAACGAATACATGCGTTTTCGTATAAAGATCCTTTTGTTAATTTCTCATCCCTCGTATGGCATTCTAAAACGACTGCTCTTATTGTACCTCTCAAGACGTTAGACATTTAGAAGTCGTTTCATGCGATTGTAAAGCATACAAACAGCATATAAATTCCAAATGCTAGTCACGGAGGGACATACTATTTCTCGTTATACCTCGAAGACTTTGCTATTTCAATCATAAAGCTTTATACAGACAGAGAAATATCACGTCTCGGCATTAAAGCCGGTTAAAAATGCCTCCAAAACTTTGCAGCGTATATAACTCTATTCCGGCTATTATGACAAATCGCATGAAGCAAGATGATTATACTTTGGTTAAGTTATAGCCGAATCGTGAGCTTGTACCTTGTTCCGTGTTACGTTCCTCCCTAGCGGATAAATTTGTTTCGTCATGCATATATGCATTCCACATCCTAAGACAAGAAAGGATGCGCTGTACGTTTACAGATAGGTCGTTTAATTACCATGGTGCAAATCTCCAACGCGTTATTAATCAGTTAAGCCGACTTCTTCTTTCTCGCACTTGCCGTTGGCGTGATACGACGACCAATTATACACAGCACATAGGCACGTATAGATGAGAATTGATTTCTCATACATAACAAAGTATGGAAAATAAAGGAAATGATTTGCTATCAATACACTGCATAGCGGCTGAAAATGGCGTTACGGTTTAAAATAAAAATACCACGAAGCTAACACGAGGATACGTAACATCAGCTTAAATCGCGCGCTTAAATCTGACACGTTATCTCGGCTTTGAAGAAATCAATCGCGAAGTCCATATCGTCCATGGAAGTTCCTTAGCGCTCGCTGAATCGCGACCTCACGAACGCGGAAATTTCTTGGATCACGTATAAAGCTCCAGGTACGATGAATCTCGCGGGACAAGGATGTAACAGGATTTCGTACGATTTTGCCGTTTTTAGACGTTATCATTGGCCGGACTATGAAAAGCCAGGTTCCGAGTTTGTATATGACTCAGCAAGCCACCGCGACGTATTCTGGCCAAAACCTGCGTCGTTGGCCACGCTTCGGATGAGAGCATCCGCATTTCAGGATTACGTGGATCCGGACTTTTTTATTCGTTCCACGGCAGTGGATTCTTCCTCATTGCCTCCCCGGCGGAGACGTCGAAAGGATAATAAAAAGGACGATGAGCCTCGACGCCGGAGCCGAGTTTGCGGCCTACGCTGTAAAATTCGTGCAATGCGCGAAAGGGGCCCCTGGCCACGAACGTCCCGCGCCTCCGCGCATGCCATCGGGACGCATTTTGGCAACGAGTATCTCGGTAACGACTCATCTCGAGAGTGCATCTACCTCTGCATACCAAAGACCCTTCGGTCTCCGCGGATGATACAACCTTTGGAATTTAACGATTTCCTTCCCTGAAGCACCTATATCCTTGAATCCATGTAATTACGTCGTGAATAATCATAGAAATATATCCATAAACATAATTCTTAAAATATCGTCGAACTTTATTCGGAATTTTTGTCCAAAATCATACTTTTATACCAATGAAAAATCTGGAAAACTGATAAAAAAATACCAACTGCACGGAAGAGTATAAAGATTTGTATCTCCTTGCAGGAAACATTGTATAGAGCTGCGTAGTGTAGTAGTATCTACACTCAAATCCCTCTTATCACGCATAAACCATTTCTCATGCGATCCACACACTGTATCCCTGACAGTCCCAAAACCACCTTAAGCAATAGGTCCTATACCAAACGAGCTCGGTCGAAAGTGAATCAATATAAAAAAAAAAAAAAAATAATTGCCCGTGAATCCGTAAACCAGAGTCGCATATCACCAGGAGCAGCCATAAACCGACCAGAGACGCGTACCCCCTGCAACATCCAGGCACATCCTCCCCCGCGTCCTACGCTCGACACTTTATTACGCGGAATTTCCACGTTGCTCGATGCAAAAACCCTCCGCGGAGGCCAAGAATTCCAAAACGGTCATGCCCAATTTCGTCCAATGGCGAACCGCTCCGTGGGTCGCGTCCTTGCGCCTCTTCAGCCCCGGCTCGGCAGGTGGGGAGGGGGCTTCGAGGAGCAAGAAGAGCCGTGCAAAAGCGCGTGCACTTCCTGAGCAAGAGAGCCCGCGGGGTCCTGCGCCCGTGTAATTGGGGTCCTGCGAAGCTACTCCCTATGAAGGCCGCTGGTGGGGGGTGCCCTATGTAAGCCCTCGAACCGACCAGGTCCAGCCCATCCAGCATCAGGACACCGTCGAAGGACACGCCAGTTGGCGGCTTATCTCTTGCCGATTACCGCGAGCCACGTTACGCGCAGGCTGAGGGGACCGATCCCTCTTCGAACATTCGGACCGTGCACCCGTGTGGATCAGGATGAGGACGATCGTGCTGCTGCTGGCCCTCCTTCTGGGCTTAGCGGATGCCAGGAGGCGAGGGAGATCGACGACGACGACGACGACGACGAGCACGACGATTGGCAGCCTGCCCACGGCGGACGCCAGGCAGCTTGGCTTTGCTGGGCAACCGGAAGGTCAGTTTCGGGAGTTTGCGCGCGGTGGCGATTTCGTGAAAGATTCCGAATCTTGGCGATCGGTTCTCTTCGTCGTATTTTAGTTTAGGTTTCGTGGTTTGATTGTGTAGAATTTGCTGTCACTTTTCGGAGATGCTGTATTTGCGCGGTTTGTGGGGAATGGTTTGTTCGTTTATCTGTAGATTCTTGGATATTGATGGGAGAGGGTTAGCGAGTGATTTTTCTTTTTATCGTTGTTTAGCGTAGCTTTTGGTGCCCGTGAGCTTTTATGAAGTTTGCGTAAGGTTGGTTGTAGTTTTCTCTCGTTCTTTGAATCTGGTAAATTTGATTAGAGGTACTGAGTGATCTCCTTTAACTAATGTATATATATTTTCTATTTTATAATGTAGAATTACAGATTTCTTTGGATTAAAATACGATCAGAGTGTAAATGTTTAGAAGTGTGAATTAGAAAGGGTTAAGATGCATTCGAATGTATCGAAGATTCAGAATGCTCGAGAGACAGATCGGGAAACAACGAATAGAATTTTAAACGTTGATAATGTGTATTGGTATTTATACACTCAATATTTGACATCGATCGCTAAGTTCAGATATTATCGAAGAAAAAAACGTAAACAAAAAACAAGGATTATGATAGAAATTTA
This sequence comes from Ampulex compressa, assembly GCA_038496175.1. Lineage (NCBI taxonomy): Eukaryota > Metazoa > Arthropoda > Insecta > Hymenoptera > Ampulicidae > Ampulex > Ampulex compressa. The sequence goes on from JBCFXI010001016.1 coordinate 45,891, forward strand.
GACATAACGGCATCAAGCTAAATATTTAAATCATCGGTATTTCAAGTTCTTCATTTTTTGAGAAACACCGCTAAGCTTAGCACTGCTAATAACCTATTATAAGCATTGAACTTGAACTCAAGTTTCCTCAGTGGAAGATCTTTATGCAATACGCGACCTTAGCCCGCCCATACTAGAGCTCTCTAACTTAAGACGACGGAGCGGAAAGCCTATCCTCTTCCCGTTTGTTTAGTTTTCAATGTCGTCTACCGAGATCATCGAACCTAGAATCCATTACCGAAGGTGCACTTCAAACCACCTAGTTTACGTCATACATATTGCATGAAACAAAGAAGAAATCATGGAGGATACCTAATGATGGAGGATATCTAAACCATCTCCACGAAATCCAATGTCTTTATACACTACATTGCAATAACCTTGATTCGTATTTTTAAAACTAAACTTTAAAACGTTATACGCTATTTTAGAATATTTCAATACATATTTTAATTTAATAGTAATAATTTCATAATAACAGTATATATTTTAATTTAAAGTATTATCAAACTTTATCGTATTATTTACAATACTCAATGTATAACGCTCAAATTTACAAGTATTACATTTACAAGCATTACAAGTTTACACAAATTTATGAGTACAAGTTATCAAACTTTGACATCATCATCCTTCGTAGTTACATTTTAAAGCACTGTTGAGCAAAACGTGTTTCCGGATCTCGCATTTAGAACTGGAGGGAATCTGGCAGCACATAGACATCCAAAAGCTGGACAGACAGCAGCATACTTGGAAGGACGACGGGCTGTCGCGTTCAAACGGAACCAGCGACGATAGCTTAAAGCCCGGGAGGCAATTTTATCCCGGTTTTCCCGGGGATACGAACGAATTACCGAGCCCAATCACGCCACCACAGTTGCCGCCTTTGCCTCCGTCGACGGCACCCGGCTGCTTGGGATTGAGAGGGCAGTTTCCCAGCTCAAAGAGTTGCGCCAATTACTTGAACTGCTGGGACGACGTCGTTATAGAGCAAACCTGTCCCGGTGGACTTCTTTTTAACGATCTGCTAGGAGTGTGCGATTTCGATTTCAACGTACATTGTGGAAACCGGCCACCACCCACACCGAGTAAGTAGTATATTCTGTCGCGCGACAGACGAACAATGTCTATCGAACGATTGCACCCTTATCCCGAGGTCTTGGGAAAGAACATTGGTGCAGGAGTTAGTTTACAATATTTCCTGCTGCTTCTGTACTAAAATATTTCGATTTAGAAAAAAATCGTTAAAACGTTAAATATGCACAAAGAACTATATATAACTCAAAGTAGTATAGATGTCGATATCCTTAAAAAGATTGAATGGAACCTAATAAAAGATGTACAATACGCTTTTGCTACAATAAGTCACGTTTAGAACAGCACGACCTTTTTTTAAACAGCTCCATTACGATCTTCAAAAAGCTATTAATAAACCTACAAAAAACAGTCGTTCCTATAAAAAAAACTTTACAACGTATATCATAAACAAGCTGATACCATTAAACAATACAGAGGTTTGCAAAAATAAAAAAAAACGATGCGACCCTAAAACACCATCAGAAAGAACTAGTATTTATTCCATGACTCGGAGCAGGATTTGTTCTTTAACCACGACAATCTGATACCATTAAACAATACAGAGGTTTGCAAAAATAAAAAAAAAACGATGCGACCCTAAAACACCATCAGAAAGAACTAATATTTATTCCTTAACTCGGAGCAGGATTTGTTCTTTAACCACGACAATCGTCCATGTTACCAGAGCCTCCATTGGCCCCGGGGTCAAAGATGTGCCCCGACCCGAACGGCCGGTACAGGAGTTCGGCCAACTGTTCGGAATTCTACGTGTGCCTCACAGGCAGGCCCATCAAGTTCAGCTGTCCTCGCGGGCTGGTCTACAATGACGTAAGGATCCCTCGTTAGATCGTACTTACACCGCAGCCGGAATGCTAAATCGCGAAATGACGGCGCGTGTCGTGCGGTCGTGAGAATCTCCGCCTCTGATCTTTTCCTCCCGCTCTCTTGCCCCTCCGTCCTCGGCCGCGCGGGCTAACCCTGTATCTTAACCTTTCGCGGTGCTACGTGGAATCGATTTCGAGATTTACGTGCTCCACGTCCCGCCCGTGGCACCGAATACGCAATGTTCCTCGCGGATTTGCGGAAAACAGATTTACAGAGGCTTTTCGGCGATTGGTATTGAACCGTGTGAGTGGCACACGGTCACTTGCAAAAATACGATTGAAATGGGCCGAGCGGTACGATGGCGCTTGTTTCTTTAGTTTCTTTACCCGACTCTGTTATTCCTTATTGGATAATAAAGTCTCTAAAGGGGTGTTCTATTATAACTTGTATGGATTTTTTTTTATGGGGAAGGGAGAGAACTGTGGCGATTATCAGAGTTTAATAACATTGTGAGGGTTGAAGTAGAGGTCGTATATAACGTTATCGTTGATCGTAATGATAGAACGTGGAACTTTTCGACGGGGAACGGGATGAGCTCGGTTATTCTGCGTGGGACTTAAACGATCAAAAACGAGTTGTTCTTGATTGTCGAGTTTTCTTCCTATCATGCTCGACCGTGATCATAAGTTGATTACCGCGATGTATATCACGCATAGGTTTATTATTGGGGATTTAGTATGCGATAAGGCTAAGCGTAAATTCATTTTCTTAATGCCTCATTTTGCAATTACGGTTGCATTTTATCTTTGGCCTCGTGAATAAGTTGGTTTCCACAAAGAGAATTGAAGACTCAATGGAGAGATGGAAAAAGACCTTATCTAACAAAAGTAATTATACAGTTGATTAAACTATTCATTATTCTCCTAAAATTTAAGCAATTATAGAAACACATAATTTCTCTTAACTTCTTCTTACATTGTGATAAAGAATATCATAGAGCACCGATTAAAAATAAATTAATATTATTCTTCATATCGATAATGCTTAAATTCCAATCTTTCGAAATAATTCTAAGAACACGTCACGAAAGAATATCTCGTCAGGAATGGCTCGAGAGCCGCGCTTCCACCTGCAATTTGAACAATCGTAAAACAAAGGAAGGCGGGTCTCTATGCAGGATACAAAAACGAAGCTCGCGCGTAAACCAAAAACGACGAAGGAGCAGGGATAAATTACAGGGAGCGCATAATTACCGCGGCTTCCTATGCCCGCTCGTCGCGCTCCTCGGCTATAATTTTCCGCTTCTGCAGGAACTGAACGTCTGCGACTACACCTACAAGGTGGATTGCCAAGGTGCAGCGACGCCCAAGCCGCAACCACCGGCCACTTATCCGCCTCCGCGGCCGTCCAAAGTCCCAGAGCAATCGACGTACCCCCCGGAGGAGCCGTCCTATCCACCGCAGCAACCATCCTACGCCCCGCCGCCCCCCACCTTTTTACCACCCCAGTCGACCTATCCGCCTCAACCACCGACCTATCCACCCCAACAGCCGACCTATCCGCCCCAACAGCCTTCTTATCCGCCCCAGCAACCGTCCTATCCGCCCCAAAGTCCGGCTTATCCACCACAGCAGCCCGCCTATCCCGCGAATCCATGGTTGAACAAGCTGGAGACGGATCCATGGCATCAACGTCCGGTGGCGACGCAGCTGGAGATCGAGAAGCAACGTCAGCAGCAGGAAGCGGCGGACAGTCGGCCACCGTCGGGTCAGCAGGACGTGCCTGCAGCACTGGAATTGTCCAATCCTTGGAACGTGGTGCAGGGCGTACCCGCAGGAGTGGAGAAGGCGCCGTGCGAGGAGGGGGAGGTGCACAGACTGAACGAATCCTGCAGCAACGTGGTAGTGTGTAGAAACGGCAGGCCGCAGGTGGTTCAATGTCCTCTAGGATTCACGTACGACAAGCCATCGGGCTCCTGCCAGCCCTTCTCCGTTGCCAAATGGTGCGTCTGGGATTATTATGTTTAGGGATATCGATGACTGTTTTTTTTTTTTCTTTGTTTTGTGACCTTGATTGGTTAATTGGAATGTGTTGGGTGATGATCGAAAGTAACTTTGTTGGGGATAGATGTTTGCGTAATATTCGAAGGAGGCGTCCGTTGATGATTTATGCATTGGTTTTTGGCGTGGTGTTAACGTTCGAATTGTTCGCTTTAATTTAAAACTTTAGAGTTGTTCGGTGCTGTGACTAAGAATTTTTTGACTAGCGGGTGTAATACTGGCTTATTTGGATGGATCTTGAGTTTTTTTTTCATAATTTCGAGTAAATCGCTGGATATTTTTCTAAACTGTCGCCATCTCAAGGTTTCCGTCAGTGGCAGGAGATCGAAAAGTATCGCTCGGTTTTATATAATATCTTATCAGTATAATTGAAACAAAGAGTAATTAATGTTGAGTTCATATTTTCCCATACTCAATTATATATATTCGGATTTAAGTGTTTCGATAAAACGGTAGATCTATCGAATATATTTCGGGATTTTGTAATCGGAAATTTGTACTCGAGAATTTTGTAGAAAAACCCTAAAACCTTTAGTAGTCGTTTAAAGATCTAAAATAGTTTTTGTCCAACTATGACATTTATTATAACTACGTTACATACCTAAAGATCGCTCGTTATTTATCACTCACCGATTACTCTAACAAACACATTAAATCTCTTTTTCAGCTAATCGACGAGTCATCTAGAATCCACGCTTCATACTAAACATGTTCATCTATCGAAGATAAATAAAGCATCGATTTTCTTAAACCATACGTCCGATTAATATCATTTCAAACATTATCAATCGCTCTACACCCTCCAAGCCTATATCCCGTATAACCGTTAAATAAAATCTCAAAGTTCAACAATCCAGTACCAAAACATTGCCTAAATGAACAAATACATAATAACCTCTCACTTCGCTTCCCAATAATGGCAAAGGCACGGGTAAGTTTGAAATTTCAAAGTGCATTCCAAAGTGGTGCTTACCCGTCAAGGTAGGACAACCTCTTGTGTGTCCTCTGGATGGTAAGAAAGGACACCAAGGATCGGCAGAAATGCCATTCTCCCCTTTTCCACGAGAGCGCAGCACTTCGAGTTTCGCCTATTCAGCAATATGCGCAAACAGCAAGTGGGTCAAAGAGGACGAAACGACGGTCTTGTGTGTCGTCGGGGCGGTCGGGAGGGAGGGGGAGGTAATAGATCTCGGTAGAAAACTGGAGCACGCTCGAAGCACGAGGTATGCTGTCACGGAATACACCGACGCGAAACGATATTCCTCATGGCGACAAAATGGCCGATGCAAAAAGAGGAAAAAGGGGGAAGGCAGTCACGATTTCTGAATCGGTGTAACAACGGGCCACCGCGGTGCACATCTATATGTAACTGGAACGAGGCTGTGCTCTCGCATCTTTAGAGAGTGCAAATAAGTCTTCTCTTTGTGCTTTATAACGTATAACGATATCCGAGACACGTTTGATTCGCGCGCTTTGTCGCAAGTCGGATATTGATTCCGTAGAATGTTTGGATTGCTGTAAATAAAGAGTCTCGCATCCGCGAGGAAATGGTTTTAAATCTTCTTCTCGCTCTTGGACCGGAATACTAAACTGGATTTGTGGTTGGAATATGGGCAGAGAGGTAAGATATGGAAGACATTTGAAGCATAAAGGATTAACACAATTATTCCATACGGTTCCTATACGCGCCTAATAACCACGGATGTATTTTATACTTAAATTATTTGCACGAGATAGAGAGTATGCATATATACATAGTAACATACATATTTATTTCTTATTATTACTTCGGTTTATTTGAAAAAAAAAAGGACAAATGTTAATTATATCCACGCTTTTTTTCTCGCATAGTATATCGTGCAATATCTGAGAATGAAATACGATCAGATCACAGAAATCTAGAAAACACATAAAATTGTAAAACATTAATAAAGAAAATTAATTACAGTTATGACCGTTGGAAAACCAATGACCGACATATTCCTTTCAATTTTTCTCTCCCGTCTATAAAGAAGCAATTTTTCCCTCCTCGAAGGGTCAATATCTTTCATCTCACTACCGGTCTTTTCTTCCCCTCATTCAACACGATGCCCGACGAAAGAACAAACGGCCTGCACTTCCTACCGCTGATGGCTCGAACCGCAAACACCTTTTCCCGAGCTTTTTCCCGATTGGAATTTCACGCCCGGCCGACGACGCGTCCGGGAGAGAAACCCGAATCGGCGGAGCACGGTTGGAGGAAAGAATCTCGGGGAAACAATATCGAAAGCGTGTATTTAGGAACAACGTATCGAAAGTTGGCCGTACGTTTCACCGGGACTGTATCGCGAGGAAAAAAGAGAAGCCAGTTGTTCACGTAACGAGCGTATCGGCCCGTCCTTGCGAGGTACACGCGCTTTGACACGCGCCAAATGCCGAAGGTAATAGAAACGAACGGAAACCTCACGGGGAGTGTCGAGTACGATAGACCGAAGGAGTAAACAAATGCCGAGAGCCTAATAACCTGACGCCTTACGTAAGTCGCAGGGGCGCCAGGAACCTTGGTCCGTTCCTGAATGGAGCAGAGCACAGTGGCGGCAAAGAGATCACTTTCCCAGCTTTCTTGGTGCCACACCCGACTCCCGTATTTCTGTGCGAACTTGGACGAAAGGAGGCAACTTCGATGCAGGTTGCTTCACAGATGTACGGCACGTACCGCGAACTTGTTGCTTTGAGGCCACTATACAGGGAACGATGAATCGTCCGTTTTCTACGGAATTACGTACAACCCGTTTTCGAATATGAAATTTCCTCTATGCGGAGAATCTTAATTTCCCAGATCTTCGAGATCGTTAAATGTACCATGGATTATAAATATTCGCAACTTCATTTGCATGTAAAATACACGATACTCGCTTTTCGCGATCAAGATGTATCCTTAAGAAACTTGTAAGAGGAAGCTTGGAGGGATACTAGGCGCGTGCAAAGAATCAAATTCTTATGAAATATGTGAAATATATATTTTATGAAATATAATCAAAAAAGTAGAATTACTAAACGTTGCTGTAGTGATAAATAATGCTGAGCACCGAATGTTACGTTTCCTATGCAATTTTCAAGTTACTATCTTTCTATTAAAAAAAAATCTCTAATTTTATTCAATCCGGCATCGAGCGACAAATCATCCTATAGCATGATTATTGAACCGCAGGAACAGAGAATGAGGACTGTATACATTATAGAAATAAAACTATTATGGAATCCATTCGCAATTGGTCATGAAGTAAGCGAAACGCGAATCGCGAAATTATCGGGCAATTCCCCCGTTACGGAAGGTGCGACGAGTCAAGCTGCGCGCGAGAAAGGAAGGTACTCGTAGCTTGCCCGAGACTCTATACGGCCTCGACCTTTCCGGAAAAGCTTTCAAATTACAGTTAACGACTACTGCCATCAAATATGCGTGAAATATCAGCAAAGGTGGGAACACGAAATTGCAGCCATTCAGTGATATGCGCGCGAAGCAATAAGATAATTCTACAATTCTTTTGGTCTTCCTATGGAAGATGACGAGTGAAACCGAACCAAAAAATACATTACATAATAGACGAAGAGATTATTGGCAATTTTTTTGATAAATGATTCTAAAATCAGTCACTATGTCTATAGTAATTTATCTATATATTCTATAGAATTATATATAATAATGTTTCTATATTTTCTTGCAAGATCTAGATAATTACTTTCCTCCATCGTTGTCCTTTTTAATGAACGTACATATAAGGTGTATTTCGATATGTCGATATAACGATCCATAGTTGCACCGTTAATCGAGTGAAAGAGTAAAGAACGTGTGATGGTTCGATTTATTCCAACGCAAGACAATGAAATATCGATGGAGATTCCATAATCCGAGATATTCTTGTAGAGGGACAAGATAAAGAGGCATCTTTCTAGAAATCCTACGAATGCGATTGTTTCCGCCGAGTACGTTTGCGGAATCAATCGAATAGAAAATCAGCGACTGTCGTTATGAAATTCCTCGGTCCCCGTAGCGATGAAGAGCCGCCTTTCTCTCTTCTTAATAGCAGCCAAAGGACAACGTCCTTTTGGTAGAGAAGTTACGTGCGCGAAACCGAGCATCTTCAACCTCCGAAACCGCTTTTGCAACTTACCGTTTATAACTCGAGGAAAGGTCTGATTGATATCTCAGCGGCCGATCTTGCGCCAACATACCGTATCGGAATAAAAATCAAACAGTTTATGCGACACCTAAATATTCTTACGCTTCTGGGTATATGATCCACGAATCATCCTTAGACGCATAATTATCGAAACGATCGAAGGATGTCTCGTAAAATTCTGTTGCATCACCCTGCTCATTACAGCGTTAAACAGCGCGTTACGAAATCGTTGCAAAATTAGCGGAGGAGCATGAATACTTCATCGGCTCGCAGATATTTTCGTAGTTCCGGGGGAAACTCGTGTTGAACTCGTCGATGGTTAAAAAAAAAGTCAGGGGCTAGCACAGACTGTATGCCGACTGAGAGTCAATGCGAGATTCATGAATTCAGACATACGCGAGACACGTGTTCTAGTCGCATACCTTTGCTGGAACACGATCGTATCACAGCTCGTTTCCCGCATACACACGTCGCATAATAGACCTCTGTTGAGTGGAATTTTATTTTAGCTACTTGAACGAGGAGCGCGACCAAAATAAATTTAGACTCCTAGAAATTGAATGAAACTACCGTGCAGCGGAACGATTTGCATTCAAACTTTGCCTTCAATTTACGAACGTATAAACTCAAGGAAGTTCGTGAACTCTGCCTTGGATTTATGTTGCTCGAAGCGTATCTCGTTTTAATATAATCTCGTGATAATTGATTCAAATAATTTATTATAATTTATTAAAATAACATAGGAAATGTAATCGATACTTTCTTATATTTTAACGAAGACTAAAGAATATTATTTCAAGTAACACGTACCAGGGTATATTCGCAAAGTCCGTGAACGAAAGAAACCCGAGCTGTCGCTTACGATTATAATTTCGCGCAATGCGCTTACCGCGTTCAAACACCTGTAAAGGAACAGGATGTATCAGACTTTCCTGGTGGTACAACCAACGCTGTAAGCTTGCACGCATTAATATTGCTATTTATTACATAAATCTACGAGCACGATTAAAATAACTTGGAATGTACGAAAGGTGACAGTAAAAGTAGCCTGTGCTCTGATTACAGCATATTTTCCGATGTAACTTTTATCCAACGCGAAGGTTCATATGTACACCCCTGTCCTGCGCAAACGTAATAACAACTCATTCAATATATCATACTCGCGGCTATAATTCTATGTTGTGTTACAGCTCACGAAATAGACTACAGACTAGTATGTCTAAAATCACATTATATCAACAAAAGCTTTCTCCTTAAATTGCCACGTAAAATGAATTTTACAAGTTTATACCTTCACCGAATATATCATTAAAAGATTTTCATTCCTATTTACCATGCATATCATAATAATTTAATATTATCGTCGCTGATTCTTACTGGATTTCCTAATAAAACCATAGAAAATAATTTTGAATTAAATCCTTTTTATTTTTCGCATTCTATTATACTATGATATAGATAAATTCAGGTTTTTCACAAGGTACCTCATAGTCGCAGTTTTTGGACATCGAAGGGCAGTACGTTGAAAATTGTATAAAAATACGAGGCTCGTTTGCGGATAAGTTGACAACCTACGGGGTTATTTTGGATATTCAGGCATGGTCCCGGTGTGTGTTCCGGTCGCATACCCTCCAAGAAACGCGATTGTCTCGAGCCTCGGTTTCCGCCAGGCTGCGTGGGCCGGCTAACTGCATTTCTCGTGCGTGACACATCGAAAACGTGCAAGTATCGTGTGTACACGCGATCGCACATAGATGCGCGTAGCACGGATACTTCCTGTGAATACGATTCAAGCAACGCTCGTCGAAGAAGAAAGGGAGGAAGATTCCGTGGGCTTCCCCGCCTACCTTTCGCCGTTGCGTATCGCCATTTTTTCACCTCCAAGGCAAAAAGATCTCCACGCCGACATTGTTTCTAGGTGTGACTCGAATTCTTCGAATTCCACCTTTGTCTCTCCATTCCTTCCTCTCTACCATTCAGAGCTTATATCAAAATGTTCCTGGAAACACGATCCAGTGTACTTTTGCGATTAGAAGGTGCGTTTGCTCGTGAACTCGTAGGTCGTGTTCATCTTCGTTGAAAAAACTCGAACTGAAACTCTTCCAGAACTTTCAGAACGACTTAGTATATCTGCTGGTCGAATCTTTGGCCGAAGCTATCAGGAGTTGAAAAAGGTTTCAGAATACCTAGTATACATCACTGTATGTGCTTGGAAACTACGGAAATCCAAACGTTAGTAAAACAAATAAATAAAAAAACACCATATACACAAAGGTTCGTACAAAAGAAAGCCTGAACGTATCCACAAAAGTGAAATAGAACCATCCACAAAAAGGAAATTAATCAGAGAATTCATTCTTCGTTGCCTTTTCTCTTCGCAAATATCTCCAATACATTACACGCAAATTGGACCAGCGATCAGTAGTCTCGATAAATACGTTCAACTTGAATAGCACGAGAAAAAGATAGAGTATCCCAGTATCCACTCCCACGCGAATTTCAAAGGCGCGAAGCACAGATCATTGGCGGGTTATTCGGACCGTTTTCGGTAATTCGAGCGCGCGAGGGAAGGAGGAGCTCCCTCAACCTATTTCGAGCGAAGGTACAACTGGGTCACCTTGCCGGAGGTTTTGCAACTTCGGCGGGTAGGTATCTAAGGGACTATATAGGCAGACAGGGCCGGACCAGTGCGGTATGTGCACCGCGGCTTGAAAATCCGGTTTGGGGAAAATAACGAGAGGCTCGAGGGCGCGAGGGGCCTTAGGGGACTGACACTCCGTGTGCGCCATGGGACCCATTCTCCGTCAAGCAGTTTGCGTTTTCTCGGAACACATTAACCGCCGACAGGATGGCATCCCTTCTCCGATCGGATAATTTTAGAATCCTCGGAGGGGGAGAGGGGAGGATCGAGGATGCTCGCCCTCGCCACGGATCGGAATTATTCTCGCGGCGAGACTTTCTTCGGTGCAGGACGTTACGCGCCTTTATTATCTACGAGTCGGTCCGGGTTTATGCCACGCTCGGTTGCAAGGTCGACGATGCTAACCGAGAATTGGAAGGCCGCTTTTCCTTTCTCTTGGGTTTTTAACGACGTCCGTATCGCGATCGACGGAATGTCGCCAGAAAGTATTAGAAATTACGAGGACGGACGAGAACGCTTTAGCTGCTCTCCAATGGGAATTTCCAGGCTGAGCGCTTGCGTTCGATCTGGTCGTTGCGACATGGGCGTGAGAAGGGCCTGCAATGTCCACGAGACTGCGGATACTTTTGTTAGGGTATATCGAGGGATGTTCATCCGATGGGAGAATCGTATGGAGAATTACGAAGAGCAGCGCTTATTTAACGAAGAAGGTACAGATCGTAAGTTCGGGCGGACGTCTCTATTCCTCTATTTCTGCATCTGTTAACCTGTCGATCGAGAAGAAGAGACTAATTCGTCGCTCAATACCGATTTTGCTTGTAGCAAGACGAACTAATTAGTGGCAAAGAGTTATTAATTGAACTGGTACAAGAAAGAGGAATAAATCTTTGTGTTTTTCATTTTGAGTACATAAGCTTGCCACGTATCTCATTTAGTGGTTTACGCATTTAATTCAAAATCTCTGTGGGTTTACAATCTATGATTCCTGAAAGTCACAGACTGAACCTCGAGAGAATACTGCTAAATGTGTAGCATTATATTTTCCCTTAGGACACAGAACAGCTATTATAGCAAAACAATGATCTATGTTACCTTCATTACTCTTTCATTCATAGCTCCTAAATTAAACGTTAGTTTAAATCTGAAACTCTTATCACAGCAAAAACCAATGATCCGTAATAATTTTTAAAAATCACTTAAAATACATCTTATCAACTCCATTTTATTTACTACACATAAACAATCAAACCAATCTATTTCCCTTCTCGTCTCCATTTTAGAAAGGTATAAAAACCTACTGTGCCCACGCATATCAGTAGAATCGCCCAGTGTTTCAGCGTTAAATATACTCGTTATCCTGTTCTGATTCGAACTAATCCACTCAGGCGCCTTCCCTCTCTCGGCTCAAGACTGGCACCGTCGTCCGTCCGTACGAAACCGAAATGCCACAATATTCGCCCCATGACTCCGTACATCCCGATGCGTTCCAGGTGGCAGAAGGTGAATTACGCAAGAGCACGGCGTTATGTACCTCCGCGTATCCTCTCTCGCCTCTCCTACCCGTGTGCCCGTCTCGCAACCGATAAACGACCGCGTGTGCGTACGTATTCGCGGTAAGGTTAAACTCCAGTGACATTTTGGACGACTTTCACCGATCGGGCCGGCTGAAAAGGCTGCTTTCTTCGTCTTTTCGCCCCGGCAGCGAGACGACGATCGGGGCGCGGTCTCTGGGCACGTCAATTCGGCCAGCCAACGGCGCACGGTCGTACAAAATCCTGATATCGTGACCAAAATACGAAGACGACCATCGATTTGTACGAACATCAGTGTACTAAGATTTTGGAGATTGAGGATAACGAATGTATATCTAAAAGGATAAAAAGCGAAATGGCGGATCAAATGGCGTATGTTGATGAAAATCAGGATCGACTCGATCTTGATAAAAGGATTTCTGAAAATTGAAAATCTTTGACATTTTTTGGGACTGCCGATAACGAGTATAAAATCAGATTTGATGTTACGGTCAATCCTCTTCTTTCCTCCATCCGGATTATTAGTAGCTAACCTTTTTGTGGTGTATTAAGAAAGAATTTGCATGAGCGATTTTCGCCAGGATTTTCGTATTCCGAGCCACTGTGCGAGCGGTGTCTGGACGAATTCCGTCGACAATACGACGGTGTCTGCCTCGTCTCCTTTGCTCGGCCCAACAGGACGCTGTCGTTATGCGACCGTGACCCAAATTCGATGAAAAAAGGAACGCGACCGAGAGAGGATACCGAACGAGGCGGACACCCGGAGAACGGAGAAACCTCCGCCACTGGTCAGGAAAGATGCTATTCGGTTGCGTAAGGTAATTAATAATTCATCCGCGCGTACGTAGCAAATGCAAGAGTTTCAGGGCGGCAACGAGAAGAGATATGCCCGAAGAATAGCGGGGCTTCGATTCGTGGCCGGTTAGGAGCCGCGGAACAAAGGATAGAAACGTGGAGCTGAGGAACTTTAATGATCAGCCTGATGTATGTACGCGCGAGAGTAGTCCGCATTTGCATCGACCAACACTGCAATTGTATATTAAATCAACTTGGATCGGAGATTTAATCTTCGGGAGAGCGCCTTCCATAGCTTCCTACATACGCTGCGCAATCGGTGTATCTAATATCACAGGAAGAAGTCCCAAATAAGTTTGAAAAATCAGCTTGCGCAACGTTATTTCGTTTAGGAAATATCCGGATGTTAAAAGAGTCGTTTGAGTTGTAAAGTTTGTTAAAAGAAAGTGATTCTCTTATTACACGATAGAACAATGTTTCCACTAACTCCGCGTGGTCCTCATCGAACTACGTGCTAATCGATGAAATAATAAAGAACGCATCTCTTGAAATATAAAGTAAACCTACTCTTTTCCTTTCATAAAATCACTTGCCGTTATCTAAAATATGTGTTGTATTATCTAGAAATGTTATGTTATCCAAAATAATACCAAAATCAACCTGGACTCTGCTTATCACGATGTGGCAAATAATGTGAAGTAGCTTTACAGCCATTGGTAAGAGCTTTCGATACTTTGTTCCTTAAGGAGGCCTGCCAAAAATGCCTTTCGCCAGCCGGCATCGTCGTTGTTTCCTTACGTGCATCAGCAACGCCCAATACCTCTAATCACCGTGGCCCGCGCGCGTTAAGGAGAAAGCGAGAATAGGTTGAGAGGGAAAAACAACGAAACGTATACCTCCCCACCGTATGCAAACGCATTCCAGGCAGTTGCCATTTTCTCCCTGCATTTCCCCGTGCATTTCATATTTTTTTTTACGCCGGAGTCGTATCGACACTGGATCGACCGGTCGCCTGGTAATATCATTACCAGTCCTACTGATATTATTTTCCAATCGATCGCGGAAGAAACGACTCGTCTCGTCTAAATGCACGCTCCTGCTGGTATTGGTGTACGAATATCCACGCTCAAGCTTGTCCACGAGTTGCTTGCACGTGCACCCGGTCAACTCAATACCAGGATCTTGCCCGATATTGGAAATCTTCGACTTATCCATTCTTAATACGCTAACTTATGTTATGAATGTCGCATGCAGGCCGGTATTCATAATATATAGATATTCCATAAATAATCAAAGATAAACGTTTCAATGTCCACATTATGAATATCGAATTCGCCAGACTATTTTATAACAAGGTCCCTCCGTGGAGGAAATAAATACAGGAGATATATATATATATAATCACACTGATGCAACGAATCCGTTATCGTAAGTGTAACGGTAACATACTTTCACACAAGAGCCACAAAAAGGCATATTTTTCAGAGATAAAAGTGGACAGTGCCACATTCTCGCTAAAAGATACAATCTCGCACCGTTATCTTATACTCGACGATTACCATAGGATCACAGCGGTACAGTTCCCAACAGCTATAAATGCAAATTACACCAGAATCATGCCTTTACGTCTGCTGGAGTTTCGTCGATAAATCTATGCGCCCACTCGGGGTCGGGTAATGAATAAAAAGTGAAATTGAACTCGGGTATGCAAAAGAAGGAATCGAGGGAAACCGCTATCGGCAGCGTGCATACAGTACTCACGTAACGATGCACGCGTGCCCCTCGTGCGTGAGGTTCACGGTTCACGTGTGTTCGATAATCTGCCGTTTAATAACCGCGTACGTACACGCAGAGGCGTGTAGACCAGCGGATACCTGCGGAATATCTAGGGTGCAGCGCGAAGTGGTTCTCCTTGGACCGCCGATGCCGCATTCCAATTCATGCATCTCCTCTCCTACCGATTCCCCCCCTCTTTTCTCTCCTCTTCCTCACCTCCCCCAACCCCCCCCCCCCTCCCCCTCGCCGAAAGATCCTCCTGAGCCCGCTGGGCGAAAACCGTAAGCGTGCGATAGAGGAAAAGCACGTTACCACGACGCGAGTCCTTCGCCAATGCGTTTACCGCTAAGTGCATTGTGCCCCAAAGTCGCCCCGACGTGCCTATAAATAGCCGCTTTAATAACAGGCGGAGGCGATAACGCGCACCGGGAATAAATTATCGATCGGACGCCGGCCAATGGAGTATGTACCGCAGATCTCGAGTAGCGATCGAGGAAAAACTCAACGAGAAAACTGGCCTACCGTAACAACGCTTTTCCCGTGACTCAGGCTTGTCCGTGAATTTGAATCGTTTGTGCGGAATTGATCGGGGAAAAAGGCGCGAGTGCTCGATCGAGGATACGCCGATAGCCGTGGCGGTAGATGCTAATGAATCGATGACGAATGACATTGCTCGTTCGTCGGCCGAGAGGCCTTCCGCTTTGAAACACCTTTGGTATGGAAATGTGAGCGCTTAATTTCCCAAATTCCCGAACGCGATTCCGCCCTTTCCAAAGGTCACCTTGCCATTCTTAATTACTTGCAAATATTTGCACGCCACGTGCGCCAGGTTAGCAGCTGGCCTTGCCTCCGGATCGAACCATAAATCATTGAGGATAGATCACGCTGGATGAGACAGGGTAGGAAGGAATGATTCAAACTGGCGGTCTTCGCCGTCACATAATGAAGTGCCTTAGGTTGCACAGGAGCTACGTTACGGATTTGTCGTAACGTTTACCGCTAAGTGCATCGTGTCCACAGTGACGTGTCCGACTACGTAAGTAGCCACGTAAGTACGTAATACGTGGCACGGTGCTACGTCCTACGGCGTTCCAGTCGGTTAAGACTTCCCATATCGCCGACAATCACCGCTGCCCAATATTTCCTTGTGTACATTATTAACAGATATTGTTGACCGGTTGTTTATGACGAATTTGAAGCGATGACCATGCAACGCTTCGATCCACGAAGATTTTCATTGGAATACTCCGATCCCCCCTCTCCCACCTTTTTACACCAACTCTCAATCGTGTTCCTTCACCAAGCAAACGTTTGCAACGACTGGATTTCCGAACAACACGTTCACATATATGTATAGTACGCCTTGCAGCAATCTTTTGGCCTGCATACGAGAGTATCGAGTGTATATCGTCTGGCATTGCACTTTAAGCTTTATACCTCGTTAAGGAGTCTCCTTGAATTCCAACAAATATTTCGAATATCTGTATTGCTATTACGCGAAAGTATGGTTTTCTTGCAAAGGAGTAAAATATGGCTAGGGTTAGAAGCTACTCTGGAACATTCGATAGCGATGGAGAGTAACGTGAGAATAAGTGAGAAAAGATATGCAATCTTCGCCCACTTCTTTTTCCAATTGCGTCGCTCTTGAAGTATTATTCTCACGTCCGCTTGCCTTACCTTGTGGATGACATAATACGTATATACCACGTGCAATAAAAAGTTCCCCGTCGTGACAATAATAAGCAATTAATTTCGTCCATTACTCTATCGTAACGAGGCTACGTATCCTGGAATAAGTGACGACCCTTGTCAATCGTTGAATTTGTATGATGGAATGAAAGTAATACTGGTCGATTCCTGTTAATCGTGGAAACAGAGAAACCTGTGAATTCGGAAGAAAAAAAGAACACTAAAATTACCGAAATAATCTAAGAGACTGAAAATTGGCAGAAATTCAGAATGATGCATTTTCCAAGATTTTCCTTAATTTTCGTGCAGCATTTATATAATTAAGTAGAACTATTTACTTCCTTTTAGTGTCTCTTTCTCCTCAAAGTTGTATATGCCATATATAAATGTATCGAGATAACGACTGGTAATTCTAGTGTTAAAGGAGAGCGACAGGCTACGATACGAGCGTGATCGTGAAAATCTCGAATAAATTCGGTTCCGTTCTAAATGCATCTCTCACTGCAGGATGCATCGCTACACGACTGGTTGCGCCGGCCAATCGGTGAGTTCGACCACTTATACAGCACCTTCTTTCACGAAGATTCCCTCTTTCCATTTGGATGCCACTGATGGCAGCCGCGCACGAGATCTAACGGTTCCACGGGGCAACACACAAAGGCTTCCGTCTGTCCGCAGGTGCATCGTATGCGCTGCACACAATCCGACGGACACATGCAACTTAGAGACGTAGCAGTACGGTAAAACAGCTGATACGAAATACAAATTAGCAGCTATGGTCGAACTTTTCGTCAGAGCCATTGCAAAGTAGTATCCACGGACAAAAATGAAACGTGCATCGCGACATTGATAAATCGTCTTGCATTATATGGGATAATGAAACGAGCAGCTAAATTATGCGGAATAATCGAGAAAGTAGGATGATCCACGGGGCGATTATAGACTCGCTTTACAGATGACAGCGGCGCTCTTCGTGATATTAAGAATTAACTTTGTCATGGACAGAGCAAGTCGCAAAGGGATAATATGACTTGCATTGGTGGCAATGTTAGAAATCGATGGGTAACACTCCATCGCTCGAGGCACCGCCAACGATATGGGGAAACGGACGTGGAGAGAAGAGCAACGGGCAATGGCATTGCGAGGTTTGGATTTGCCAATCTTGCGTACGATATCGGACAGCGCTGACGGAGAAAAGCCTACGATACGAGACTCGAAAACTGGGCGACACTTAAGAGTCCTCGCGCGCAAAGTTAAGCGGGAGAAAACCATTTGAATGCCTCGCGGAATAAAACAGCTGGATTCCCGCGAAAGGGAAGACGTGCCACGAGGACGGACTGACAGACGGATGGACGGACGTACAGGGAGGACGTAGACATATGGGTGAATTCGAAATCGTCTCAAGAACTTTCTTCCATCTAGTTACCTTCCGATGGACTGTCGTGGCATTGACCAAAGCAAACTAAAGCCGAAATTGGACGACCAAATTTCCGCTTTTTCACATTAATCGCTGTAACTTGAGATACGAATACCTACATACATAATATAAATAGCTATCGCAGATATGTGGATAATAAAAAATGTACTGCTCTCAAAAATTAGGCGATACTTCAAAATGAATGTGAAACGATAAAAGAAAGAAGCATTTGATTTCTTTTTTATTGAACAAGAATATCAGAAAAGCAAACGGCGATTATTGCGATTGAGAGGCGAAAGATGTATTGGTAGGGTCGAAGAGAAGCATGTCAAAGTACAAGATTATCGTACATTGACTGTTCAGTCGTATAATCAAATCGTATTGCAAGATCATTGCAAGAACTGGGAAATTGCAGCATGTGCACTTTCAAGATTAGTTAATATGCGGATACTCCAATACTTTCAGCCTTTTGTATAATGCATTTTCATCAATAAAATAAATATTGATTTTGCATCTTATTTGCATAATACTATATGGAATAAGCGTCGTATTTGTGACCACTTTATTCAATATAACGCGACACTATGCATATCGATAATTTTAACCTTGAAAACGCTCAGCAATGCATTCAACCCTAGACATCATTCATATCAGAGTCCTGGCCATCGCGGAGGAAACGCGAAATAGAAATGCGAGGCGCGTGCTGGAAGGAGCCTCTCTTATTGACATTCGTCGTGCATAGTGCACGTATGTATGTGCCGCCATCGTCGACGATGAAGACGGAGTCGAAACGACAAAGAAGCGTAAGCGAAGATGTCAACAACCTCCTCAGCCACCTACACCTGCGCGCACCGTCGCCTTTTACACCTCATTCGACTCCATCAACACGAAAGCTTTTCCTTACCAACGGCACCAGTGGTTCTACGAACAACCGCGTTGCAGTCTTACGAAAAATACAGGGAGACTCAAGACCGCAGCTTAATTTATATCCGACCGACAGGCTTGCATTCGCTTCCAACCAGCAATATGATCACAACTACCAGATTTGGCAATATTTTATCCGAATGTTTCTCAATACATCTCAGGTATTCCACGAGTCAAAGGCTCCCTTGGAATATATTTACATTCTGTAAAACAAGAATTACTCGTTTTTATAACGAGACTAATATTCCTGATTAGTGATGTTCGATAAAAATCCAAGCTTCTAACACTCTGATAATATTACCCTAATATGCAGTATTATCGTGATACGCCTTCGATATTAATTTTCTTTTCCAAGACGCGATACGTATCCTTCATGTTCGTTGTACGCCTGAAATTCCAAGGTACACGCTTGGGCCGACGTGTCCCGTAAACCAAGTTGCGTGAAATGCATCAACAATCTGTGCCCCGCAAAAGGGCTAATATACGAAGCGTGATCTGGTAGCAATAAATGCTACATAATACGCCACTCGAGATACCCGATAACACGAAGCACACTGTCTTTATCAAGCGCTGCTTGGAGCGCGAGCGAAAGTTCCCGAACCGTTTCATATTTATCTCTCGACACCTATGTATATCTTCGAGCGAACGCCCTGCGGCTCGCATAATAAGAGCTCGTGCCAAGGTACCTTTGGATGCTGGCAAAGCATCCGTGCCAGCTCTTCACTTTCACTCGTACACCAGATGCCGGCTATGCGCCAAGCCGTGCTTCATTCAAATTCCATTACGCCGAAAGATCATCGGTAATAAAGGACCAACGTTATCGCCATTCACGAATGCGGCGACGAGGAAGCAGACGTGTGCCGGTTGCGCGTACACCGTTCTAACGTAATATACGAATCGTACATTAGAAATATCAAGGAATAATAGCTTTTTAACATCGAGTTTTATGTCGATAATTAAATGGAATTTTCCGTTTTTTTTTTCAACGACTTTCATAAAGTTCGCTACGACAAGGATACAGTAATGAATAAAACTCGATCTTTCATAAACCAGGTTTACTCTAAATTACCTTAGACTTTTTCGACACGATATATAAAGTACGTATCGAACACTTCTGTACTAATATCCAAAGTGGACTTTGGGTTAAACGAACCATAGCGTTCGATGCCGATAATCACGCAGATTAGCTGTGACATAATAATTAACAATAGTTTCCAGTCCATTTAATACGTGGATCGCAAAAGGCCCGAAGAAGAAGTCTGAGGAGCATTAATCTTGCACGAGCCGATCGTATATCTTCAGGATATATCAAAGACCCGAGGTCTGTACGAAACGTTACTTTTCAGTGCACATTGCGTAGACGTATTTCGCGATCCGGGTATCCAGAACACGAAGCAAGGTGTAGGTTTGGCAGCTGCCCGATCGTCGGCGCTACTTCTTCACTTTCACTCCTGATGCTGAAGCAAAGGATGCGCCCTGGTAGATGAAAACGTGGCTACCTCGGTTAAGAGCTGCCTGGTGCCTTCTTCTATCGTCGCCTCAGCCAGAACCGTTTCTCGGCTATCAAGCTCGATGGTGTGGCTTAACTCTGCGTTATATAACCGGATAAAAGTTATTTCGGTGGCGCATACTTCAGATAAGTTACCGGTTGTTGTTCGTTTGATATTCGATATCAAGTGCTAAACTTGTTTGACTTAAAACCTACTGATTATAAGATTCCATGTCACCGGAATTACAGGGTATATATTTCTAATGAGAAATTCTCCAGAAGTTATGGGCACAATAGCTTTATTCACGACGTCGTCGTATGTTTCTCAACATTGTTCCTTTGATCGCGCCATTGTGTTTCTCAACATTGTGGGTTTACTTGCAGCACCGTGTGTTAAGATTTGGCGTGGCGCCTACTGATCCTCGAGTGAATTTATCGCCGCTGGATCTACGATGTACTTGTCATATGGAAAATTGCCTAAACTATGAGATTCATAGCCCTCAGAAGTTACCAGTAAGGAAGTATCGAAGCAAAACACAAAGTCACGCATTGATAAGAGAAAATGTGCCTTTATGTATACACGATATACATAAATTTTCGACAGAATTAAAGTGTCGCACGAGGTGCTAGCGAAAGTAAAAGGAATAAAAAAATGTTCTAACGTTAACCGTCTATCTAATCTTGGAAGTTGAACATCAATTTGCACAGGTGTGAAATACAAAGTGTACGAAAAAGTGATTTTCATTCAGGCCAAGAATTATAAAATCTATTACTGGAACATGACAATCAATATCGTGTCATGTTAACACGCTGTACCATTCGTGAGTAATAAACTAGAATGGTGTATGCAGGATATAAATTACCGAATCGTGCGTTTGTTCCCAAGTCAAAGTATACCTAGACATCTACACGAGATGATCGGATGGTGTTAAAGATTTGTTTACTTATCCAATGTTAATTAAGACGCAGAGAGTATAAGATTAGTAAGAAATGTATAATGCACATATCGCATTCTCATTATGCAAAATAGATCAAGAGACATATTTTGATATGCATTAAAGAAAAGTAGTATTATTCTTAAAAGAAGGCAAATCGCGAAGAACGTGCAGTCACATACGATTGACTATAAAACCACTACTCATCACCGTGTAATCATTAAAGCGTTATGAATTTGCTTGGATTGTCGTGAAATGAAATTTCTTTACAAGGATCAAAGGTCATTATCTTCAAGCGCAAGATCTCCATTACTCTTCTACAACGAGCAAGTGTGACACGCGTAATTGCGGAATCATTACCTGCGAGTATACAATCTCTCAACGTTTTTCGACTATGTTTAACCACAGCAACTTGAAATTTCATTGCACAGCGAAATACACGATGAGTATTTTTATGCAGTGCATCAAACTTTTTATTTATCCAAATTTGATATACAACATATAATATACTCATCGAGAGCTGACGTAATAAACATCGACTAATCGTACACCTCTCTTATTCTTTATATAATTCTTACAAATGTCAATACAACAATTTATTGTCCATGGATTATTATATCACTAATTATAAATCGCAAGTGATATAACCCTTCCAAGCTTGACGTCAATGTATTCAAAAGTTATTATATATAAATTAATGTAATAAAAAGTTAGAACGACCATTGCAGTAACGATCAACTCAAATCACTTTCAAGTCCTCTCGCCAATTTTAATTTCTCCACATCATTTCCCATGCATTACCGAGTAATATTTCCCAAGCAGCTCAGAACTATCGCACTCTCCAGCTCGCATTTGTCGTTCGATCGGTCGGATTAACATTAATATCTCAGGCTATCCTTGACTGTCATTTAACAGGCATATTTCTCTTAACGCGTCGAAGTGAACTTTCAAGGATCCGACGCGGAAACTGGAAACTTTTGCAAGAAAGAAGGTTAATCCTTACGACAAGGAGGAATTAGCATCGCCTTTAGCGGAAAGTAATTTAATGGCGCAATTCCACGCGAGATTCAGGGCAAGGCGAGGGCGAGAACACGGGTTCCCGAGGGAGGACGACGAGTTGTCCTGCTCGAAAGACCCGAGAGGCCATCCGGCCGAATATTAATCACAGACGGGCGCGGCACCTGCATCCTTGGCACGGCGCGGCACGTAACACCTACTACCGCCTGGCGATAAGTTGTGCAGCTTTACCGTTATCCGGAAGGCATTTGTGCATTTGCCATCCGGTAGCCCGCTTCCTCGTACGCCATCGAACTTTCGTCACGTCGCGCCTGCGACGATCGAGGATTTTGATAAGGTCAACTTCAAAAAGGGTAGCCCGACTGTGAAGTTTACCTTGGCATACAAATTGATTTTACCGCTCGTCGATTTTGCGAACTTACACAAGTTTACGATAAAGTAATGCCCATTGGCAAGTAGAAATTTAGAGTTGTCCTGATCGCACAATGCATACTACGCGATGCGATCCTAGATAAATCGAAGAGTCTTGCGAAGCTCGTTTTTATGTCTGTAGGAAACGAACGTGGATAAGCGTTAATCGTATTAGAAGCGTGTGCGAATTTACGCTTATACAATAATTTGGGAAGTACGTCGGTGCGCACCTATCGACGAAACACAAACGTGCTTTCTGCGTTTCCACGAGTATTGCTGACTCTTATTTATATGTATGTTAATAAACTATGAATTATTAATGATATGTACAAAATCAAGGAATTATATGTATTAAGGAAAAGTATATACCTCGAGAGTTTATCTACGAATTCCCGTTTCTACTATCGACGTAAGCGCGATACCAGCGAGAAAGTAAGTAATTAAGACGGTGGAATGCGATGTGCAAGCAAAAGACGGATATCGTCAGAAATATGCATCGATTATGAAGTATCTTTATCGGGAGACACGCGACGGGGACAAGGCAATGCCTCCTCGATGAGGCGGAAAAAATGTCATTCAGCCTCGTAACTATGGGCACGCGTAGCCACCTCCACGCGCGAGGATAAAACCCGATCCACGTTTATGGGCGCAAATTAATCGTCGCGTTTTATAAGCGTATTACGAGCCTCAATTTCCACCTACTTTCATGCCCCCAAGTATCCAATAGAATCTCGGCCTTGGCGGTGGCCTTTAAAGGTAAAAACGGCAATGCCCAAGCGCTTGCGAGGAGCGTGGCGCTACAGCATCTCTCCGTGCATCGATGATTTACAATCTCGACCGTTATCCGATGGCAAATTAATTTTACGCGGCCATAGCGAGGACGTGCTTCGAGTGAAACGTCTAACGGAAAAGCGTAAAGACGAATTAACGAGACATTTCGATCCATCTCGGGCGCAATGGGTGAAAGTAATTCCCATTAAGTGTCTAAAAAAAACACGTAGCACGCTCTATGGCCGTGTAACATTTTTCTTTTTTTTTTTTTTTGATCGCGCTCTCTTCATCGAGCTTCAAAGCTCAGGGTTACACGGACAAAATCGAATGTGCGTAACCTTACGTGGCTTCGACGTGTCCCCCTTCGTTTCATTAATACCGCAACAGCCGTTCATTCCGCCTACAGAGTGAAATACATCGAGTGAATTTGTAAGAGAAAAGAATAAAGCGGAAAGGGAGGAGAAATTAAATGGATCCATTTAATTATAGGTATAATACGATAGAACGATTAGAGATACGAATTGTGTGTAAAATGTGCGATATATCTCAGTCAGTTTGATAAGAAATTGCAAGTTCCACGATGTTGACCGTTCTGGTGGCTCTAGTATTAACTGCGATCGCGCGTACGCTGCTAAGCGCCAGCACCGGCTCCCTCGATGCGATTTATTCGAGAAACTGGATTAAGCGGAGCGAGAAAGTTCCGTTGTCGTCGAAAGCGTCCAACATTAACATGCGTGTCCGCTTTGATTGAAATTGTCCTTCATTCTCTCGGTAACATGCCGAATAACTCGCTCGTCATCGATTCTAAGCATTCTGACCGCTTCGAACGTTTCCTGTCGCACCTCGCTTACTGCACAGACCGTTAGTTCCTTGAATTACGCCCGAGGTAAACAAGAAAATACAAGAAAGGGATGACGAAACAATTACCAAATCCGTCGAACTTTCTCAGATACCGCATTAATTATATGACTGTCAGAAATTGCGGGTCGATGTTGCAAGGGGATTTTAGTCGAAGCACCTACGCACGCGTGTGTGTGCGTAAAAATGAGCACGTTCAAAAACTCATTTTCGACGAACGCTGAGACGAAACCGACTAACAAGTGTGGAACTATTTCGCTAAAGTGCAAGCGACCATGTTCGAAGATTCTGGGCAGAAAGGTCACACTAGAACCATACGCATAAGATTCGACTTTCTACTATTTTGCTAGAAAGGTGCGTACTCCCCGAAGAAAAGAAATTTCATAGAAATGAAACAACAAGCGCGATAATTAGAATACCGTAAGAATCCAATTACACATAATTCGTGGATATCATGCATGATAATTCGAGGAAGGCACCGATCATTATGAGAATCCAATCGCAGAAATTATATGATCGCATTGTGAATATCGTGACTGCCTACTTAAATCCAAATAATACCTCTGAATGCTTCTCCTTCGTGTAATTAGTCGTAATACTTCTTCCGCCACTTTTATGTACTAAAAAATGGTCGATATAATCCAGTAGAATAATACTGCAGAAATCCAGCCCTAAGACGCGTTTGACAAAAAATATTTTCTAAACGTTCTTGAACAATCTACAGAGTATGTTGACTGGAACTACAGCGATGTGTGCATTTGTCTGACAACTTCCGGGTTAAGTGACAAACACTCGCATGGAATCTCGAACAGGGTGACATGACAGACTTGGGTGTCACCGTGACTCACGCCGGTTAGTCGCCAGACTCGACCTTCGCCCCCTTCCAGTCTTCTCCGTTATTTTATATCACGCACTCGCTCGACCTTATAATTATTATAACCACGTTGCAAACCGCCGATATTTTACAAATTGCACGATCAAGGCAGCACGGCTATTGCATACGAAGCAGTAGCACCTGCAGGATTTCGTCCAATTTCGGTACATGGATAGTCAGCTGTTATATGATAAAGTAACGTAGGATAATACGATATAAAGACATTTTAATCCTTTCATATTTTATTCCCGGAGCGTGACTGTTACAATAAATTACAGGCCAAAGAACAGTAATTTGGCATATTATAAACTAAAAAGTACTTTAATCTTCTTTTCCATCTTATATCAATTCTGCTATATACTGTATATTTAATCATCGATTTTTAAATAAAATAGGATATACAGTTCTCAACAGAGAAAATTGAATAAAGAGATCAATCTTTATCCGCCATATCTTCGTGAACAAACTTTATCGTGCATTAGTAACCCAGTTTCAAAAACCGTATCGCATTCTCACTCGTAGAAATGAATGCCGTAGAATCTTTTACCAGTCGCGGTAAACACTTAGCCAAACCCTAAACACGCTAGAGAATCAAATTCCTAAACTCTGAATATCGATAACTCGGAGCCCATATCCGTTTTACATTACGCCAAATTTCGAGGACTCGTGCAAAATACAAAGCGGATCTTCGAAAGAAAGCCAAAGCGATTCGGTGCGTGTGATCCTGCGTAAACCAGCCGGCACCGAAACTGGTCCTGCGAGTTGGGCTCCCGATAAAGAAAAGGCTCACCACCGTCGTCCGAGGATCCGGGGAATAAAAATTAATTTTAACGCATTTGAGAGGAGACGAGAGAAAGAGCGAGGGAACATCGTTAGCACCCGTCGAGTTGGGCCTCCGGATGGCATTTTCAGCGCGAGAAAGACGGTGAAGCAGGAGGGGGAGGAAGAAAGAGAGAAAGAGAACGAGAGAGAGAGAGAGAGAGAGAGAGAGAGAGAAGCGAATCGGGACAAGGAAAAAGAAAGAGGGGCCTAGGGAGGGAGGGAAGAAACGTGGAGAGGTGTACTGCTCACCTCTTCATGAAGTGACGAGACGAAGAGGAGGAGAGGTCCTGGACGAGAAGAGGTGGAGGGGTACAACACGTGACCAATGACTTATATAAAGGTGGAGAACGACAGGGCGCAAACACAGAGTTCTCTATCTCTACAGTGGGAGCTAGTGTCCGCAAAAGTGATCGAATTTTTTTTTGTTCTCCAAACTCGCACATCCCTCGAGTCAGTAACTGGATCACGCACGATACGCACGCGGGGACACACTTAATCGTAACCATGAGGACATACTTCGTGATAGCCGCCATTCTGCTCGCCGGTACGTACTCGAAATAAACGCGCACTCGGTGCGAGGTGGATGGGCGGAGGATAAGGGTGGAAACGGGGAAAGAGGAGCGTAAATAACGCGGGTTGTATTGAGGAGGAGGAAGGCGGGGGAAAAAGTGCTACTCAACGACGAGCGTTATAGAGGAAGTGGAGAACATCAGTGTGTGACATATGCGTGTGATCGGGAATAGAGTGCGCTCTTATTTCGTCCGCGAAGTAGCCAAAGGTTTTGCAAAGCAAGTCGGCAAAATAATCATTCGCTCGAAAGTTCATTGTCCACGTATTGCTCGAGACTAGCAACGATTTTCGATCGAACGACGCCTGGACTTTTTTCGATCTCTTTAAGGATCACTGCAAAACCGCACGTTTTGTTCTCAATAATCTCCTTTAAGCTCGTTATACAGAAACATGTAAGGCACTATCCGAGTATACATAAAATCGTATCAACGTTTTGCACCCACAATTGTGCTGCAATCAATACGACAGATTCGATTGCACGGTCTTTTGGATAAAGAATCTCAAATAAAAATAAATTGAAAAGCTTCTAAAACACACAGTGCGACATTTGATAAATGCATCGGTAAGTGGATTGGCTCGATATTCGAAAGACTGAGAAATCAAGTAAGAGTAACTCGATATATCACTCGTATAAAGGTCCCTCGAGGTTTGAACGCGTGAGAGCAAAGTATCTCGTACAACAAAAACGTTTAAATAATTACAACTACGTCCAATAATTCAAGCCCCGATTCCACCTTTCCTCGCGCATCAAAAATCTTTATACAACGTAGAACAACCAGATTCGCGAGCCACCAATTTCCAAACGTATTTCGAATACAGCAAAAAGTATTCCTGCAACGTACGCGATGAAAAAAAGATACATTTTCCGCACGCCTTTCTCTTCCATTTTCTCCTCCACCCTACCGTGCAATAAGATAACCTTGGCCCAGATCTTGACCCTTCTTTTTATCACGGTTCGACCAAGAAAGAGAGAAAGAGAGAGAGAGAGAGGGTTCAAGGATGAATTCTCAGCGGCTCTAAAAATCCATTCGGGTAAATCTATATCCTCGATGTCCATGATACCAATGCACCTAATTACGAACGACGTCGTCCGGCTGGACTTTTGGTAGCCTGGACCGGTCCCGAGAAAAATGAAAGTGAATACGGCGCGCATGTGGACTCGTCGTGTGCGGGATTAACGACACGTACGTGCACAGTTGGACACATGGCCGAAAGGTGGGCAGGATAGTCGAGTGAACGGGATGCTGGGAGGGCCAGTCACGAGTCGTTGCCGCGGCTGCTGCCGCTCGTACCCGGGCTGGCTCTAAGCCCAAAGTGAAAGCGCCTGGCGAAAGTCAGTTTGTGTCCTTACATAAGACGTTTAGATTATTCAGACATCATATGCCGCGAGAAAGAAGGAGATTATTAGGCGCAATTAGCGACCGCGCACGCCGGCTCTGCCCTAAAAAATACCCCCAGCCCCGATATGAATACCTGCGAGACAACCTCGAGCTCGACTTTTTAATGGACGACCGTCCCTCGATTCGAATTTACCTACGCATGCGCACCACGTTTCTCGCACGTCATGCACTACTCTCTCTTTCTCTTTTCCCCCTTTTTTTCTTCTTCTTCTTTTCTTCATTATACGCGTGGGATGTTCTTCGATTAAAGGATTTATTTAACGACATTCGCTTATCGAGGTGATGATCTACGAAGCGATGATTCTACACGATTGCAATGAAGCATCGTGATTTTTCAAGTTGAGAGGATAATTTAAGGTACGGGAGGATAGAGTTTTTAATAATGAGCCTAAGTCTGCGATTAATATCTTGTTTTATTACTTGATTTCTTTCGAGCTTGAACGAAGGCAATATCTGCCAGACGGTAGAATTAAACGCGATTACTACGATCCGCGACACTATTAAATGTTGTACCACGCACAACCGCAGAAACGTTTTTCTGCGGATTATTCGTGGTTCGAGAACTATAGAAAGGCGGGGATAGATTCGCGGCGTTTCGAGAGAATAAAAAAAGTTCGTTATCGTAATCGCTGATAGGATTCGACAGAAGTAGCATTTTCGTCGAAAGTAGGAACGACCGAAAGCCCGAAGCGCCTTTCGAGTATTACGAAATCTTAGAAATTACGGCACGAAGTATCTACGAAGTCGATACCCCCGACGTCTGCCGGTTTGCGAAGCTTTCTACTCCACGATCAAAAATTAATTTATTCCATCATTCGTCGTGCCGTTTTCTAACAATCGATTTTGAAAGTTACGAATTATATACATTGCATAACGAGAATGGAGTACTCGGAAGTCCGCTGCAGTCCGACTTTTAGGAAACTACTACTTAGCCTCCCTCCTTCGTGCATAATCGAATCAAAACTTGAACTTTCTCTTACGAATTAAAATTCAAAGCGAAGATTTTTCCTCGCTCATTATCATACGCCTGGCGCTTACTTTTTCTTCGCTTTCATCGACGATCGCATTATCCCTAAACTCTACTTTTGACAATCCTAGGAGCGAACGCCCAAGAATCCTTCAAATGCCCGGACGACTTCGGATTCTACCCCCACCACGTATCGTGCGACAAATACTGGAAGTGCGACAACGGCGTATCGGAATTAAAGACCTGCGGCAATGGTCTGGCTTTCGACGCATCCGACAACAAGTTCCTCACCGAGAACTGCGATTACCTGCACAACGTCGACTGCGGTGACAGATCACAATTAGAACCGCCGATCAGCACGCCTCATTGCTCGCGCTTGTACGGCATCTTCGCGGACGAGAAGAAATGCGACGTCTTCTGGAACTGCTGGAACGGAGAGGCCTCCAGATACCAATGCAGCCCCGGACTGGCGTACGACCGTGAAGCCCGAGTCTGCATGTGGGCCGACCAGGTGCCCGAATGCAGAAACGAGGGTAAGTTCCATAACGCTCCGAAGTACCGGAGTTTCACCTTGGCCAAGCCAATAATCAACGCGATCGAATAGTCCGCCTCGGAGCGCAAGGCGTGCAAATAGCTACGTTCACGATCGCCTAATTTCGCGATGGATTTTCATTTCCACGATGGAGACGAGTGCGTGTCGCTCTCGCGCCTTCGGGATATTCAATTACGTTTCTCCTATCGGATCCTAGGAACAGAAGGTAATCGAACCGTTCGAGCGATTTTCCAACTAGACCTTGTGCCTTCGCGCTACTCCGATTACCCAACGCTGATATCCACGATACCGCCGATCCAAATAATGATCGTTGAACCG
Organism: Ampulex compressa; assembly: GCA_038496175.1. Classification (NCBI taxonomy): domain Eukaryota; kingdom Metazoa; phylum Arthropoda; class Insecta; order Hymenoptera; family Ampulicidae; genus Ampulex; species Ampulex compressa. Next base: position 75,811 of record JBCFXI010001016.1, read on the forward strand.
TTACATTGGCAAGTTTGCATAAGAAGTTCGATTAGCGGGACGCTTAGAGGAACGTAAGAAACTTCTTTCGCCGCTCACCGCCGCTATGGCGGTTACCACGGACAATTGCGGGCTCACCCGCGATGTATACCTCTCTCCTTATTCTCCGCCGTACGCCCTGAGCATTTATCGCATTGCGCAGAGGTCGCCAATGGTTTCACGTGTCCGGCCGCCGGCGAAGTGAGCGGAGCATCCGGCAGCTTCAGCAGACACGCCCATCCTGATGACTGCAGAAAGTATTACATATGCCTCGAGGGTATCGCCAGGGAGTACGGCTGCCCGATCGGCACCGTCTTCAAGATCGGCGATGCCGATGGCAGCGGCGCCTGCGAGGATCCCGAGGACGTTCCCGGATGGTGAGTCCCGGTCCCTCATTCTTTACCTTCCAGTCTTTTCCATGTTGAGATTTAATCCCTTGTCGTGCAATCTTTCCGACCTTGTGACTTATCCGCCTTTTGCGCTAAAGTCTCCTCGATCTCGAGACTTAACCGCCGTCGGTATGCAAACGCGTCCTCTCGGACAATATGAAGGTGAAGATCGAATAATTCGTACAGTTATAACAGGGATGTAATTTAGTTTCCAATTTAATCGAGTCGATATCGAGTGAGATTAAATGCGAAGTCTGACTGTAGAACTGTTTGTAGAGAGGAATGTGTTTGAGCTGTGAATTCTTGTTAAGTATTGTTTGAAATCGAAGCATTAGAATTTTCTCCGGCGGTTAAGCAATTTAAGGGTGGCAAATGCGGTGTCAAATTTGATAATACGTTAGGCGCTGATGTTGTTGTGCTCATCTTCTCGTACACGCTATGGTATACCGCTGAGGCTAGTAATAGGATAATGATAAATGTCAGACTCAGTCGTGAAGAACGTAAGCACCCTTCCGCGATATACCACGAGGAATACTTTCAGATCGATTTGGTACGATGATATTTCTTAGCGCATAATAACAGAAGCATGTGAGTGCAGTGCGGATAAAAAGACGATTCTTCGAGTAAAATATCTTTTCGATTTATTACAAATATACTAGTCGAGAATTAGAATCTTTACTATCAACGCATAATAGTTCGATAACCCTTTAAGAAGGTTTATCAAAAAATACTAGTCGAGGATTAGAATCTTTATTATCAACGCATGCTAGTTCGATCACCTTTTAAGAACTTAATAAATTTTTAATGCCGAACTATGACGCTTACATTGTGCACCGTCGTTCGTTTGTGACCAGCGCGACGCCTAACGTGTTAACCTCCTTTAATGTCACCGCGTAGAAAGTTCATCTGATGTAATACTCGATAGACCTCGTGAGAATAACACGATGCCGCTACGACTAGGCAATTGTTTGAGGGATTACATACGTACGGTATACGCGAATGAGAAGCACCAAAGTAGCCAAACACCTCTGTAGATCTTTGTCTTTTCCATCGGCTATGCGTAACCGATCGTGTTGTACATTCTTTCCTGCTCTCTTCCTAAATTTCATCGCTCGTCCACGATATTACAATGGAGAAATGGGTGAGAAAAAAAGTCTAGGGGAAAGCGTCTTTGCTATAATGAAAACGCAATTCGTGACGCGGTATTACGCACAGAATAATCCAAATTACCCGCGTGTTATTTGATCATTGTATCAACCGAGGCATTGAATATTAATGTTTAATACTTTCTCGGGTACAGCCATGATATTTCGAAGGAATTACAGTGCTTCTGGTGCACCCTGTTTTAAGAACACGCGAGGTAATGGCTTGTTGCGTAATATCGCGCAAATATTTATGAGGGAATGTTTATATAATGATATCTTGGTCGTGGTTCACCATGCTCCAGTAGTATAACATGGGTATGAAAAAATCGGTATAAAAAGAGGTGTATCGTATAACCGAAAGTAAAAGGAAGAAGTCCAAAGAAATGTTGTGTTTTTTGTCGTGTGAATTAACAATGTGCTAACAATTATTTAACGGCAGTGTAGATCGCTCTTTTTTTATTACGTCGCTTTTCCATTAGTATTTTCAATAAAGAATACGACGTACATATTACCATCTAATAAAGAGTCACGGTATAAAAATAACTTTTCAAATTAACAATAAATAATTAACATATTTATGAGAAGCATCGACGATTTCTAAAAAAAACAGTCTACCTCGAAAATTCGTAGTCAATTCACTTTCCCCAACGTGGTAACTCGTACCGGGTAGACAATTAATTTAATTTACGAGCAACTGACAAAAATAGAACAGAAGAAAAATCTATTCGAATTATGCAAATATGGCGAGAAATTATAAGACAATATGTACATCGTGTCTCTTTACATAATATATATATATGTGTTTATTTCTGGTGCACGAAAACGTACGTGATTAACTCGGCCCAAGCACAACATTCAAATAGAGCACACCACGCATGTCCTGACCCCCGGGTTTTCTCGATTTGCTTCGCAGTGAGGATTACTACGGTGACCTGGACCTGAAGAGCATCAGGAAGAGCGAGCTGCTTGCCGGAATTCAAAGCTCTGGCGAGCCCAGGAAACCGTCTCAGGGCAAACCCAGGCCCGCATCAATAGCCGCGAGGCCCTCCGCACCCCTTCAGGAATAACTTCTAATTCCCTCATCCCCTTTCTCTCACGCGCTCATACTCTACCCTCTATCTACTTCTCTGTCTCTCTCTATATCTCTCTATCTCTCTATCTCTCTCTCTCTCTCTCCCTCTCTTCCTCTCTCCTTCGATCTTCTGTACTCCTTCCTTCACGTACACTCACACACAGACACGACATGCACACGCGACTCAGAATAAAACTCGATCCCTATTTCGATACCTCGAAAAAGTATAGTATCGAGGACGAAGAGTGCGTCTCGATTTCGTCGATTTTCGAGTTTCTACAAGAGAGAAGCCTTAGGGCAATGAGAAGAACGGTAGGAAGGTTCTTTGAAACGCTCAAAGGCTCTGACTCGAGCTTAGAAAGGGGCGCGAAGCAACCGTTAGAAAAGATTCCGGTACCTTGTGTATATCCCATGGCGTATTATTAGTAAAGACAATGACGTTCCATTGAGGAGGATAATGTCGGCGACGATCTGATGCTCGATTAATCCTTTGTGTCGTGGATTTTATTGTGCGAGAGTTTTATATTTTTTGTAACTACATTATTTAGATTAGGAAATTTGATAGAGGGCGTAACATAATTCCGAAGAGACTGAAGTGCAATATCTCGATGGGACACAAAAGATTAATCGACGAATATGTGATAAAATCAAGAGGTTGATATTGAAGCCAAGAGCATCGTTAAATTCCTATCTATCAATGATATACCATTCATATCTCGTTTAATTGTATGGATGATCGTCGCCATTGACATTATTATCTATGCAATGTTCGGTGTTTTTGAGCAAACCTTCAGAAATATTCAAGAACAAATGTTGGTAATTCGATTTCCAATATCCGGATCATTTGGTCGTGGAGTCTCAATGGTATTTCCTTAAATTCGATTATCCTTCCTTCTCTTAACGAGAACGACCTCTCTGACCAAATTTCTCTTTTCCTCTTCCATTCCGTTGCTCCGTCATCGACCTCCCTGAGACTTTTCACTGACAAAAAATCCTCATGATTGCGTCATGCGTTATACATTAGGACCCGTCTGCTGAATTTACGCGAAAAGTCGCTGCAGAGATTCAGTGGACGGTGCCTTCGAATGTGACCAATCCGAGCCTATTCTCTACATTCTTGTCCTCGATCGTCTAAGATAGACTCGCCGGCCTGCCCGTGTATTTTTAAGTAAAAGCGAAAAATTCGTAAAATAAAAAGAGAAAATTCTTAAAAAAAAAAAAAGAATAGAAAAAAGAACGGACAACTTCTCTTAAACACCCACCCTGAACCTTCTATCGACGCAGACGTTTCCGCGGACGTGCCTCGCGTCGCTTCCCTTCGCAAATCCTCGTATCGTATATCTAACTCTTGCATGCCCTCAATACTGTGGTCTAATAATGTATCTAATTTCATTCGAAACTGTCTGCGATTACAATCTCACAATTTTCGTTATCGAACAGGGCTGATACGGTGGATCGATTAATGTTTATCCTCAAACAAATTACGTTGCTCGTACTTTGTTTTGTATAGCGATTAAGCTTCTTTTGACGCGACCCTTTTCTCCCTTTTTTTTGTATCTATTGTAAGATTTTACGGAAAGGAAAGACGTGTAAACATGTGCATCGTGACTTTCTCAGCGAAGACTACTATGGCGACGTGGATCTAAAGGCCCTACGCAAACTGGGGTATAGAAAATAAAGCGAGAATCAACGGAAAACGAAGACGCGCTAAATTCTCCTGGAGATAATGGAAAATTGCAACGGGATGAACAGGTCTCTCGGTCGATCGTTCGTGTCCCTTTCTCTTTCCGTCCCCATTGAGAACGAACTAAGGAGAGAAACTCAATCATCGCTACATCGCTCTCCAGTGATGCTCTCTGTTACAGAGGGCCTTCGACGACGTTCGCTCCTCGAAACACACATCGTCATTTATGTATTGTGTTAAAAGGTCGCTATTTAGACTACTGTGTAAATAAATTATAAAACATCGTCACCCCTTGCATTTTCTTACAAGACATTTTGCATTTATATCGATTAGAAAGAGCATCGTATGTTGTCATCGCGCGCACCGAACGTTAATGCGAAGATTGTGAATAAATATATGCTTTCTCAATTTTCATAACAGAGTTTGAGGTAAAGATCGGCTATAATTTGGAGTTGGACACCGATATACTGCCAGTTCATACAATTAGGAAATTGAAATATGAAATTTATTTGATATTGTCTTAAAAAAGTTACCTATGTATATATTTTGAAAAATGTAAAGCAAAATAAATGCAGACAGCACTTTGTAAAGAACATGAAGAAAAATGAGGAATAATCCTAAGAAAGATTTAGTTTTTCCAGGTTCAAGGTTTTAAACTAGTGACGTATTTTTTCGAACGAGCATCAATGCACGATTCAATGAAACCTGAAAATATATTTCGCTACCGAATTTCTATCTGTAATACATTTCTTTATTGAAATAGCTTAAGGTATTTCTGAAAAAATTCTAATTTGTATCTTATAGCGAGTTAAGTACATCGACGCGTGAAACATATACACCTGATGCATTATTCATTGTTATCTGCATTATCCTCACGAGATGATGCAGTTATTCTAATTAGGTATTAAAATATGAAAGTACCATTACATGGATCGAGTTTAATTGGGGCGTATTACTCATTACGTACTATAAAATCGTATTTTACGTTACTAATAACCACCGATTGTCAAGGTCACGCTATGAGAAAGCGAGTGGAATATCGGGGAAACACATGTTTCTACTTTTTTTCTTGAAATCTTACTTTCTATGAATATACATGTATTAAACTCTCCACCACCGCGTAGATATTAAAAATATGAAAGTATTGCTAGAATCCAGATTTTTTTTCATGGTGTTTACAGCCTAGAAACCGGCACCAATGCTAAAGCAAGGTAACTAACGCCGATTTCTTGTGGATATTTTGTGTGGATGCTGCTTCTTGTGGAAACTGTTAGCTTTGAACATTGAAAAAATGTCTTTCGAGGAAAAACTTTTTCATCTGAGTTGTTCGTAGTGTCTTTGTAGCATTAATTGCTTTGCCAATTGTTCAAACACGAAATAGCTTTGTTCGTGCAAAGTTTTTATTCAAAAGTATAACATTGCATCGCAAATTTTTTTTAACACTTATCATAACATTGTACCTGAATATTTCATATCATCAAATAATATTTGGGTCGAGGGAAAAGAGTCGCTTATTCGGAGGAATTTTGAATTTATTTCTCGGTAAAGTTCGACCGTTGCTATTAGGTGTGTTAAATGTATGATAAATATTTTTGTTCTCTCTGAGAGAACTTGCTAAATTCGTATCAAATAACTTTATTTCGTATAAATGACTCGTGCTTAAATATTGGGAGTAATTTTTAAAGTAGGAAGACTTCTTTCTAAGGTTATTTAACGTAGGGAAAGGTGAAATCGGATTGTACTTGAGTACCCAGGATAAAGAAAACACTATCGTGTCTTTAGAGAAACTTTGAATTTATTGCTCGGTAATTCTCTATTCTACGTACAATGTTCGTACTTAAGAAATACGTCCAAGTAAATTTTACAAAGCTTCGCAGCTATTAGCTCGCTATTCCTCGCAATCTCGAGAACATACTTCGATCGCGAGGAATACCGATTGCCCGGGTCTCACCACGTGGAGGTTGCTGCGACTAGAGACCCCCCACCCACCCACCATTCTACGCACGCACTCATTCCTTAACCAAACTAAACCCACTCATTCCGTCTTACGAGAATACGCTAAGCATTCGATGCATTCGGTCGTTCATTCAGATTTCAAACGCGTAAGCAGTGACGAATGAGTAAAGAGATGAAACGAGAAAATCGCGACACGACGAATTCTTACCAAGAGCACCAGGGGTTCTCACGAGTACAAGGGGCCCCCGCGACGGTACCCAAAGTCGGCCACGGCTGAGAGTGGTTCCACAAAGTG
>JBCFXI010001017.1:0-82295 GCA_038496175.1 Ampulex compressa
GGAGGGAGTAGGGGCCGCGGGGCGGGGGGCGGGGGGCGGGAGGAGGGAGGTGGAGGTACGCTAAAGAGACGTACGTTCCCACACGAACCCCCCAAGATGCGTCCTGGCATCGCCGAGCCTGGACCCTCGATGCCCAGAAGCTGATAAAAACAGCTACAAAACTGCCTACCGGTGTTTTCTGCCTTTTGCTCCTGCATTACTCCCCCCCCCCCTCGCCCCCGCCGACCCCTCCTCCCTCGCCGCCCGACGAGCTCCCGCCTCCTTCTTCGCCACCTACCACCGCCTCCCGCCCTTCGCCTTCTCGCCTTTCGGCAAGAGCTTGGATTAGAGAGAGATTCGTGTTCCCGTTTACGCGCCGCCCGGCCACCTTCCCGGACGTCCGCGCCGATCCGCCGCCATGCGGGGGACGCCGCTGCGAGCCGAATGCCCGTCGAAGATCCCGCGCCCTTGTCGAGCGCGCGTTATCGATTTGACGCCAGTCGACGACTTCCTTCGAGGCTGCCCGAGGCGAGCGAAAGGAAAGGAAAGGGAACGAAGGAAGAGGACTCGGGCCGGGGAGCGGATCCTTTTCGCCTCTTCCGTCCCGCTCCCTCGTTTCGTCGAGGAGCGAGCGAGTTTGACGCACATCCAAAGTCCGCGGATTACGATCGGGTTTTTTAGGCCGGAGCTCCTTCGCGAAGCTCGATGAAACGCCGCGTAATCGCGATTCGATTCCCTCCGCGTACGATCGGCCGCATCGTGACCGATCGCGACACCGATCCATCGTGGGAATGCGCGAGGTAGCGGCGGTAACTTCCCTCGGCGCGATTCCAGATGGGCCGACTCGGACGCAACGCGCGTCGCGCTACGTTTTCCACGATTCAGCGTCGAAAGGACCGGGTGTATCGTACTCCGCGAATCGGATCGCGCGGATATCGTTGTTCGATCGGCGGGATAATTTAGCGCGTCCTTGCTGCGCTGCGCCTCCAGTTTTTCCCCCCGGGTCCGTATAGCGAGAACTTACGCAGGCAGAGATTTTACAGGGGATACGCGCCATCTGGAACTGCGCCGCTACGTTTGGACCCAGTGATTCGCAACGAGTGCCGTGCAGGCGTAAGGGTCCCTCGCGAAGCGCCGTAAAGCCGATCTCGGCTTGGTACGATCGATGCGGACGGTCCGAACGTTTTTCACCGCGCGGCGCCGGACCGGCCACGCCGAAAGCAGCTCTCGCGCGGTTCAAAGCCCAAGAGGGCGGGGGGGGGGGGGACTATGATTTCGCTACCTGTAAAAACGGAAAACCCCTTAGCCGTCCTCGGTCGACGCTTCAAAGTTTGGAGCGAGTCGGCCGAAAGGACCGGTTCGGCGCGTCCACGGTGAAACCTCGGAAGGGCCGAGCGGCGGGCGACCTTCTCGTATTCGGAGCGCGCCTGGGAAATTCCAAAATGCCGATACGCCTCCGCTCCTCTCCTCTTCGGATCTGCCGCGCGCGCTGCTTCGCTCGAGGCCGGCCGTCTCGAGCGAGCCGCCCATCGATGCGCTCGGATCGACGCGCGCGAACCGACGACGACACCTCGGCCCTCCGCCCCCAACGACGACGAGCGAACCTTTCGCCCAACTCGGATCTCTCGCGCTGCCTCGGCGAGAGGCAAACGCGCCGTGCGAGTCTTTGCGCGTTAACGATACGACGATGCGCGCGGCTACGCGTCCCCGACGATCGGCGATGCTCGTAATTATCCAGAGGCGGAAGGAGCGAAAGAACGTTGCCACGCGAGGCGACTCCTCTCCTCTCTCCTCTTCCCTCCTGGCCGCGCGACCAAACGCGCCGCGAGCTCCGTTAATTTATTTATCTCTCCGGTTATTTGCGGGCAGTTGGCCCGCTTTCGAGGACTCTTCCCGGCTGCCGGTCGGCATCGCTCGAGCGTCATTGCGCAACCTCGCCCCCCCCCTCCCCCCGCCCCCCGATGCACGGTCGCATCCGCCTTCGAAAGCACCCTCGCGTCTCGGCCCATTTGCGCCAGGACGAATAGCCGTTCGTAATCGATCGAAGTACCGAGGATCGCCGTACGAATCCCTCGATCGATTCGCCCCGCTGCGAGGCGCACCGGCCGTACTCGACTTTCCGCGTAAAGGGAAAGTCGCGATTACCATTAATATCGCCGAATCGGCCACGCTCGGTCGTCGCGGCGTCCCGTGAAACACGAGGATACGCGACGACGCGCTCTCTCGACCGATTCGATTCGCCATTGTCGCTGATTTATCGGCGAGGCGACCGAAGCCTTGCGCCGAGGATCCCCGTGGCCGAACCGTCCGCAGAGTTCGTGCCTGGCCAACTTTGGCCGGCGACGGCGAATTAAAGCGCGAAGACCATTCGTTCGGACGCCGTGTTCCCCACGATGTCGCGCGCATCACGGATCCGCGGGTCGCGGAGATCGGGGAGGATTGAATATCGTGAAGCGATGGCGCAAGAGCTTCCGCCGGGCGACTCGAGTCGGTTGAAAATCGAAAAGCGCACCGTTCGAGGCGGACGGGGCGCCGAGCTCCCCGAGCCACACTCTCCGCGGACGGATTTCGGCCCTCACGGCGAAAGGTGCGCCCCGGAGTGCTCGAGAAAAATCCCGGAATGCTCGCACTTACCTCCCTCCTCGGGCTCTCCCCGTCGCTCTGCAGCTTCCCCCGCGGCGGATAAGGACGAGAAATGAACGTTATCGCCCTCCTCGAAACTTGGTCGGATTCTTAAAAAGACTCTTTAATGTCGGACGAATATCGGGTACAAGTTTTGCTTACCGTACACTTCGCATACCCTCTACCCGTACTTGGATCGAACCTTCGCGACGAAAGCTCGATCGGAAATTCGCCGCTCCATTATTTCTAAAGCTACCGCCATTGTCGCCACGTCCAATTCGATCTCCCGTCCTGGCCGTCATGGCGGAGAGAAGTTTTGTCACGGCGAAGAGGAGACGCGACGTGCGCGCGAGCCGTACGAAGCGTTGACGACGAGCCATCGGCCATCCTCTCTCGCTGTCTCTCTCCTCCCCCCCCCCTCTCCTCTCTCTCCCTCCCTCCCTCCCTCCCTCCCTCTCTCGTTCTCGCTTAGATATATCTTAAATTACCACCTTCTTAGCGGCTCCGGCGTCGTGGCCGGCGTTAATTCGATCTTCGTGGGTGGGCCCCGGCATCGAGCCGCGCTTCACACCCGGCGCAGCGGATCGCCTCGTCTCGCGAGTCGTGAGACGGGCCGCGCCGCGCGCGCTTAATTACCTTAATTACGACGAACGTTACAAATGTCTCGGTAGGGTAGGACCCGTCGAGCGCGCCGGGACTTAACCTGGAAACGTTTGCGAGGCGTCGATTCGACGGCGAGCGGCCGGCCGAGATCCTTCGCGGCCGAATTCGGCGCGCCCCCTCGGCACCCTCGATTCTCGAGGCGCGCCACACCCCGCTTCCCCTCGAAGAGCAAGGATGGCGCGCGCCGGGCCTCGAGGCTACGGGGCGGAGGGAGCCGCGGCTCCTCGGACCGAGCGCGAGAACCAACGTCGACGTTGGGGAGTTGGGGACATCGTAGATGGCCAACCGGTGAGTCGCGGAGGGCCTCGCGTTCGGCCGCGATGCTAAACGCGCGTACGTTTGACGAACGGGACCGAGAGGATCGTCGAGCACCTCGCGAGAAAGTTCACGTCGATCGACGTTTTTCCGCGATCGAACGAACAATCGCTTCCGTCCGTGATCATCGCCGCGGAGCTCCTGGATCCCGAGGCTCGGTGCGAGGCGCGGAACGAAGGCGAGACGAACGTGCGTTCCCTTTGAGTACACCCTGCTCTCTCGCTTCCTATCCCACTGCCTCGGAGAGAGATCTGGTGCCGTTCCTCACGAAGGATTGCAACTGCTGCGCCGCACCCTGAAACGGCGAGGAGATTTGGCGACGGTCGACCGAACGTAAAGGCAAGGCGAGCCGCGCGGGTAGGAAACCTCGAGGAGGAGAAATCGAAGGGAGATATCGGACTTACCGAGATCGCAGCACCGAGGAACTGACCGATGCTCCTGGTAGCACCGAATAAGCCGCTTTGGGAATTCTCAGCACCGGGCGACTGGCCGGAAGTACCGTAATTGGAGAGGGAGCCGAAGAGCGGGGGTGGATACGTCGAGCTCGGCGACCACGTAGTGGTGCGTATCCTCGGCGCTACCGGGGTCGTCCTCCGTGTCGCGGGTTTGTTCGTGCTCGCCACTTCTCGCTCGGTCGAAGCTGGCCTCGTCGTACTCGTCGCGGGGGGGACGCTCGAGGATGCCGTCCGAGTACCAGCGCCGCCAGCGCCAGCGCCGCTCTGCTCGACGCCCTGCTGCGAATAATTTAGCGACAGGCCCTTTTCGATCGATCGCTCGCCCCCCCTCTGCGGCGCTTAGCCTCGAAGGAAGGTGGAGGGAAAGGCGAAAGGGTTTGGCGAACGTTACCGCTAATCGAAGTTGCTCCCTTATGTCATTGGCCGGCGTCGGGGGCTCTATACCCTGGGCCTTCAGCAGGGCCGCCAATAGAGCCGCGCCGTTCAATTCCGGTGCGGCCGTCGAGGTGGTGGTCGAGGCGCGAGTCTGTCCCGCCAGAAGGGCCCTCAAGAAGAGCTCGTCCTCCAGGCTCAGGCTCGGCGATGGCGGGGTGCTGGGGCTCGCTTTGGCGCCTGCCGAGAAAAACGGAGGCTCAAAATCGCGATCGGGGCCCGCGTTCGTCCGCCGCGCCTCCTCGATCTATCTCGCTCACCCGTCGTTTGCACGGCGCGCAAAAGGGCGGCGATGAATTTGGCATCGTCGTCGGACGAGTAAGTCGCGCTGGACGTTGGCGCAGGAGTGGCGGTACTGCTAGTGCCGGTGGTAGTGGTCGGCGTCGTCGTCGTCGTCGTCGTCGTCGTCGTCGTCGAGGACGTCGAGGTCGGCGTGGCAAGAGTGGAGGAGGCGGCCGTCAGGAGGTGGTCGCCACTCGCGGCCGAATCGGGCGTAAGCACTCGAATGCTGGAGACGTCGACCGACGGAAGGATCGGCCCCCGAGGGGCTTGCGCCGCTGCCGAGGCGCTCCGGATCGGCTTGGGCGTTATCTCGACGGAGCGAGGCGTGGGCTTGGGCCGCTGGGGGCTCGGCCTCGGCCTCGGCCTCGGCGTCGTCGGCGAGCCGAAGAGATTTCCACCGAAGATGGCCTGCCAGAGGCTCGCCCCGAAGCCGAGGGGCGCCGGGGTCGCGACGGTCCTCGGCCTCGAGGTCGCGGATTTGGCGGCGACAGGTGGCTTCGAGGTGCTCGGTTCAAGGGCCTTTTTCGTCGGCGGGCCGACGCTAGACGCGCCCGGAACCGGTTTCGACGTAACCCGATCGGCGGGCCGGCCGCTCCCCGGCGCTTTCGCGCTGCCCGCTTGCGTAACCGTGGCCGACGTCGAGGTGGAGGATGGGAAGAGATCGATTATTATCGGCTGCGAGGTCAGCGCGCGATTCGTGGGCTGGGCCAGCAGGTTCGAGGAGGACTTTTCCGGCTGGATCGCTTTCGGGGGCCGCGTCGGGCCCGCGTTGTCCAGCGCCAGGGACAAGATCTGAAAGGCGTGAAGCGTCGGGTGAGAGGATGGACAAAGATCAAAGGCCGATTTCGCTTGGCGGGGGCGATCGAGTTCGCGGGGGCCGCGATGGGAGGCGACCAAAGGCGGAGGGCCGTGCGGAGCGAAGAAGGCCGTTGGCAAGGTTGGTCCGCAAGGTCCATTCACCGTGACCGGCCCCTTCTACGACTGCCCCGATCCTCGTCGATCCGTCCTTGCGCATCGCTTGGAAGGGCCTGACGGTCGATTATTCGGCGCGATCCACGATTTCCCACCCGTCGCCTTATTCCATATATTATCCTCAGCGACGAAGGAAAGCGACAAAGGAAAGCGATCGATGAAAAATCGGGCCCGCGGCCGATCCGGTACTGGAGGCGAAACGCGACACGGCGCTGCGCGAAGAGCGAAAGAAGGACCGTTTACGGCGTTTACGTCGACTCGCTTTGTCCCCCTTTGCATCGCGAGAAGCCTGGACGATGATTATATGCATTTTTTTTTGCCAAGCATCCTATCGCCCCCCGTCCGCGCCCGATTTTCGTCTGTCCGCTAATTCGAGGAAGGAGAGAAATTCTATTTTCTCGCCTCTCTTTCGCAACGGTATCTCCAAAGGTGTTGCTTTGAGGGAATACGGCGTGGGAGCGGTGTACGCTTACCTTATTGGCCAGTAGCCGTTCCACCTGGGTAAGCGTCTTTGGCGCGGTGCCCGTCTTGGTACCTCCGCCGGTCTGCAACTACCAAACCACGTTCAAAATTTCGACTCCCTCCCGATGGCCCGATTTAACTATAAAGCGATTCGATCTTCGATCGGTGCGCCGCCGGCCGCGAGCGTCGGTGCACAGCCCGGTCGAGGTGGAAAGCAAAGAGGAAGGGCAGAGATCGACGTACCAACGAATTCAAGAAGGCCAGGTCGTCGAAAGTCGTTCCAAACGCGTTTTGCTTCTGCGCATTTGCGAGCGGGTCGTTCGACGTGCCGGACGGTGTTGTGGTTTCGGCGGAAGGTGGCGCGGTAGGTATCCTCGTGGCCTGCGATGCCTCTGGAGCGAAAGTCGTCGTCGTCGTTGTCGTGCTCGTGGCTGGTGTCCTCGTCGTAGGCGCTTCCGTCGTGCTCGTGACTGGTGTCGTCGTCGTAGGCGCTTCCGTCGTCGTCGTCGTCGTCGTAGTGGGCGCCGTAGTCGTCGTCGTAGTGGGCGCCGTAGTCGACGTCGACGCCACCGTTGTAGTCGTTGCAACGGTCGTCGTCGTCGTCGTCGTCGGCGCCGCCGCCGCCGTACTCGTCGTGCCGGCAGTCGCGATCGTAGCGGACGCGACCACCGGGCTGGCCGTCGTCGATGTTCGTGCACGATCGTCGGGATTGGCATCCTGAGCGAAGACCTCGACGAGGGGATTTACAGGCCCGGGCATGACGTTGGAATCGGCGGTATCCTAAAGCGGGTAAATGAGCGGCGAGCGTCGAAAAGGGCGAAGCTCGAGGAGTCTTTCCAAGGCAGGCGGAATTGAGGCGTACGAACCAGAGTATTGGAGGCGACCGAGGCCGTGATAACCGGCGAGTTGGTGGTGACGCCGAAGATCTGGTCGAGGGGATCCCTCCAGGGGAATCCCGGCGGAGCCGTCACCTTGCCGCCGGATTGGTCGTTCAGCAGATTCTCAAAGGACGGCAACGAGGTGGCGGTGGAGGCAGATCCCACGTTCATGGAGCTCTGAGGAGGAAAACGCGGTATGGATGGCGGAAGGACGCTTCGTGGATGGTTAAGCGGGATCGCGGAGGATGTAGCGGCAAGCGAAGGACGGCCACCTCGTAATCAGCGAGGATCGTCTCGGGGCGGAAGCGAGGCTAAACGTTACGATATGGCTTCTACTCTCTTTACTTACAGCTACCGAATTTATTCTCACACTGACAACGCGCGGATCTGCGCTGGGCGCCCCGTTGGTCCAGTAATCGACGAACTTGTCCTGAAAATTGGCCAGAGTCTCCGTTTGAGCGTTCGCCCTCGAATCTCGGGAATCGACCCCTCGTTCGTCGCGGATCATCTTTGCTCCCCCCGCCCCCCGCCCTACCCCACCCTCTAACCCTCCCCCAACCAACACTCTTGGCTTACCTGTCCGATGTACACGGAGCTGCGTTCCCCTCCGGCCTCTCTCGTCCTGCTGGCCTCGTCCCTCTGCCGATCCTCGAAGATGCGCCCGCCCTGCGAATCGAGTCTCGTGCTCGGCCCAGGCAGGCCGCCGATCGGCGCACCCGCACCCGCACCCGCACCCGTCCGCTCGCTCTGAAAGTTCCGTCCATCGTGCGCCGTTAAGATTGCTCTTCCGTTTCGATTCCATCCGGTTTATTCTCTACCCTCGTCGTCAACTTTTGTGCGTCAAAGCCTCGCTACGTCGGAAATTTGCGGCGTTGCGGTGGCCAAGGGGGGAACCGTGTGGACCGTGGAGCGCTTTGGACGCGAAGATCGCCCAAGCGCGGTGGAAAGGAGCTCGGCGGTTAATCGACGGAAGGGTAATTCACCGCAGACTCTATCGCGACGCTCGTAATTCCCAAATCACAAGTCGACGCGCGTCGTTCGGCGGCTCGTCTTGCCGTGCGTATCGCAAAAGTTATAGCGACGCTGGCGAGTCTATGATTTACAATGGCCGAGACGCAAGAAAGTAACAACCGGCACGCGACGAATAAGAGTGCTCGAAGGTGCGCACGGTGCAAGGTGAACGACGTGCTTTCGGTGCGCGAAGAATATGTACAAATTTACAGCGGTGCCTTATGTACAGATTTATACAGACGAAATATCGCGTTCCGATATCTCGTACCTGCAAGAAAAGACGCGTGCGAGATGGACGAACGAGTGCCGAGAGGGTTGGGGGGGGGGGCTTTGGCGCGAAATTTGAAGACGCGCGTGGAAGAGTCGCGTGACGATTTACCGCGCCGTTCTTATCATCGCCCTAGCCGACGGGCATCGGGAGTGAAGGACGAGAGGAGGATGGAAAACGAGCCTATCGAGGAAGGCCGTCGAAAAGAGGGAAGGCGAAGCGTTGCTCGAGGGATTGCTCAAAGCGGGGCTCGCGCCCCCATTTGGATGGGAGCGAAGAGCTCGCGTGGACATCGCGATGCGAGAAGAACAAATCGCGGCGGGTCTAAGGGGGGATCGGCGGTCGTTGGGGCGGGGTATCGACGGGGCGGGGTATCGATTTAGAAGAGGTGCAATAGAGATACCATTTTGTCGGTGGTCGGGAGGCTACCGTAGGTACCAAGCGTTCCCGCAAAATCGGGTCCACCTCCAGTGGGGCTTCCGAGCGCGTTGCCGGTAAGGCCAAGATCGAGGTTGCCGGGACTCGGGACGTTTGTCATCGGGTCTGCCACGGGATTATTATAGTACGCCGGGACTTGGTACCGACTATAAGTGCCTTGGTTAGCCTGATTATAATAGAACCTGGGTGGCGGCCTGTTAGTCGTAGTGGTAGTTCTAAGCGTGAACACAACCTCGACCGGGCTCCTAGGCGGATCCGGGATAATCGTCCCGTTGGGGAACTTCCGGACCAGCTTGCCGTCCGGGTAGATACCGAATATGACGTAAGGGCTGTCCACGTTCCTGGCGTCGATCAGGTTGTCCTCCGGTCGCTTGCGCACTATCGTCTTGTTGGGATAAATGCCGTAGATGTGATAGTCGCGGAGGGGCGCCTTGGTGGTGGAGCTGGAGCTGAACCTCGGCGCGGGGGTGAGCCTGCTGCCGCCGAATCGACCGAGGTAGGGCGTCGTCGAGGGCCTCCAGGATATCGGGAAGGGCGTGGCGAAACGGCCCCCCGCAGAAGGCGAAGGCCCGGTCGAGCCTGGCCCGTTGACCGCCTCCGGGACCCTCGAGAGCGTCGTGGGCGTCGAGGGCGTCGAGGGCGGGGGTGGCGGGGTCGTCGTGAGCTCCGCCGGCCTCTCGGTGGAGATGAGATTCTCGCTTATGTCGGCCGTGGTGATCGGGCCGTTGGCCATCGTCGAGGTCCCTCGGGCATCGTCGCCGCTCTCGGTGCTCGTCAGGGTCGTCGTCTCCGTCGTCGTCGTCAGCGTCGTCATGGTCGTCGTGGTCATCGTCCTCGTCGTCGTCATGGTCGTCGTCATGGTCGTCATGGTCGTCGTCGTCGTCGGCAGCACCGTGGTCGCGGTGGTCGTCTCGGGCGAGGACGGAGCGCTCGTGCCGGTGGTGGAGGGTTCCGGGGGCGGGGAGGTGGCGGGAGCGGCGGAGGGCGAGAGATCCGTCGCGGTTGGCGCGACGGGGGAGGACGTCGTTACGGAAGGGACGGTGGTTTCGGTGCTTTCAGAGGTTTCGGTGATTTCGGTCGTGTACTCGGTTTGGCCGATCCCCGAACCTGCCGTCCCTTGGGCGGTTGCCGACGTTGCATCCTGGAAACGGGCAACAAGAGTTGGCGTCTCGTTTTCGAGGCCGGGGGTCGTTTGGGGGGCGTTTGTCGTCGTTAATGCGGTCCCGTCGCTCGGGAGGGCCGTGACGGTGGTGCTAGCGGTGGTCTCGGTGCTCTCGGGGGGCTGGGTCTGGGTCTGGGTCTGGGTCTGGGTCGTACTCGATCGGTCAGCATCGGTCGCGTCCGTGTCGGGGATTAGCTCTATTAGGGTGGTCGGGGCGGGTCCGTTAGGGGGCACCTCGGTGACCGAGGCCGTGTCGGAGTCGGGAGGAAGCGTGGTCGGGGCGGCGATGCTGGGCGGAGTCGTTTCGGAGGATTCCTCGGTGACGAGGCCGGCCGAGTCGGTCGGCACCGGCGTCGTCTCGAGGGGAGTTGTCGCGTCTACTGCCGTCTCCGCGGTGGATGGGCCGCCGAGGGCGGATTCCGTCGGTTGGTCGACGTTCGTCTCCGTCGTGCCCTCGAAATCCTCCCCTCCCGCCGTCGTCGATTCGCCCATTGGCGGGACGGTCGTGGAGCTCGGCTCGGATTCCGCGTTGCTCGGGATTTGCTCGGCAGGGCCGCTCGAGGGGGTCGTTTGCGCGCTCGTCGGAAATTCCGTCGTCGAGTCGGCCGGCGAGGTGACTCGCTCGTAGCCGTTCGTGGTTAGCTCAAAGTACCCGTCATTCGTCGTCGTCGTCGTCGTCGTCATCGTCGTCATCGTCGTCATCGTCGTCGTGTCCGCGTTTAGCGCGCTACTCGACCGAGAATCGAGCGTCGTCGATGAATCGTCTTGGGAGACGGGAGTCGTCGCGGCCGAATCGACGCGGACCGCCACGTCCTCGGCGGCCGGCGCGTCGGTGGCTCGCTCCGACTCCTCCGAGGCCGGGCTCGAGCTCGTCCCCGCGCCCACCTCCGTCCCTCCGTTCTCGGGGCCCTCCGAGGACGCGCCCTCGGCCGACTCCGGTCCATTCTCGCTGGAATCGCTCGGAGGGGCGGCGAGGTCGGCGTTCTCGGTCGAGCTCGCGTCCGGCGGGGAGCCGGACGGGGGTTCCGCGCCGAGGGGCGCAACGGTCGTGGTCGAGTCGGGCTCGAGGGCCTGGTCGGTGCGGGCCGAGCCATCGGCGCTCGAGGTTCGCGCAGAGTCCCGCGACGCGCCCTCGGGGCCCACGGACGGCCGGCTCTCGTCGACGGCCTCCGAGAGCAGGCTCTTCGCGATGGTCATTAGCTCGGTGAGCAGGGTGTCGTTGGGGGTGCGAGTGCTCGGTCGCGGGGTCGGGAGCTCCGCGGGGGCTGGGGGCGTCGAGTCGGTGGGCTGGGTGCGCACGCCCGAGGGAGGAAGGGCCTCGGTTCCCTCCGGCGCGCCGCTCGAGGCGGCCTCCACCGCGGCCCTCGCCTCGGCGGCCGCTGCCGGCCCGACGACGGACGGCTCGTCCGCGGGGGCCGAACTTGAACCTACTGCGTCGTTCCGCGCGGTGCTCCGCTCGCTATCAGCGCCAGAGCTCGGCTCGGGGCTCGTCGACGCGGAGGTCGTCGTGCCCGACTCCGAGCGCTCCTTCGGGCTCGTCGCCTCGCCGCCGATCGTCGTCGACTCGGCCGAGTTCTGGCCGCTCGCCTCCTCGACGGCCGCTCCGCCGGCCGATGATGCGTCCTCCTCCTCCGTGGGCGGCGAGGTCGAGCCCAGCGCGCTCGTCGCGCTCGCAGTCGTCGCTTCCGTCGTTTCCGTCGTTTCCGTCGTTTCCCCGCTGGCCGCCGAGTCCTCTATCGCGTTCGACATCTCCGTTTCCGAGGATATCGTCGTCGTCGGCGTCGTCGTCGTCGTCGTCGGGTCCGCGTTGCCGGCCGCCGTCGTGCTACTTATGGCGCTCTGCAGGCGCGCCAAGATGTCCTGGGCGAAGTCGACCAGCCTACCGCGTATGGTGGAGCCGGTCGGCGTCCGGGCGGTCGTCGCGAGGCTCCTCGAATCGCTCGGCGGCGCCGCGCTGCCAAAGGGGGAGTCCTTCCCTCCGCGGAAAACTCCCGAGAGAGTCCAAGCGCCGTCGGACTGCGGCACGGTGTTGCTCTCCGGATCTTTCGGGACGTTCGACGTGGAGGCTTCGGGAGCGAGCGTCGACTCGGTTGGACTCTGCGTCGTCGCTTCCTCCGTCGACGCTGGCGTCGTCGTCGTCGTCGTCGTCGTCGTCGTCGTCGAGGCCGCTTCCGAGGGAGTCGTCGCGATCGCGCTCGTCGTTTCGTCGAGGAGCATGGTCGTCGCCATCATCGTCGTCGTCGTCGTCGCGATCGTCGAGGAATCCTCCGTCGCGTCGGTGCTCGAGGATGCCTCGGTGGGCGCGAGGTCGTTCCCCTGGTCGGTGGACTCCGCGGCCGATGGCGAGCCCGAGGCCGTCCTCGACTCCTCCCGGGGATTCGCGGTGGAGTCCCGGAGGTTCGGAGCGGGGCTCGTCTCCGAGGCTGCCGGCGGGCCGGCGCTCGGCTCCGTGCTGGAGGACTCCGGAGCGGACTCCGCGTCCGCGCTAAGGGAGGTGCTCGCGCTCTCCGTTTCCTCGTTTAATGCGGGGGACAGAGCGGTATCCGAGCGGGGCGTGGAAGCGTTTAGTACGGTGGCGGTGTCTGGGGTCTGTGGGCTCGCGCTCGTCGTGCCGGGACTCGTGGTGTCACCGTTAGGGCTATCGCCGTCGGTGCCATTGGGGGCGGAGACGTTAGGATCTACCTGGCCAACCTGTCCGGACTGCGCCCCTCGCCGCGAGCCGCCCTCGAGGAGCGGCTGCTCGTTCTTGATGCTGGCGGTCTCCAGGGCGTGATAGAAGGTCAGGAACCTGGGCTCGCCAGGACTGGAAATGTCCACCGGTGGCATGGCGCCGGCACTCTGAAAGCATAATTTTGGTGCGTGCAAGGTGCTGTACATCCCGAGGATCGTGCCGCGTGACTTTGCGCTCCCCGCCTAATCCTCGTGCGCCGTGGATGGCCAGGGCTCGGGCCGGAACACCTCCGAGCGATGCTCCCAGGTTCGCGCGTCCAAGCGGTTTTCCCTACCGATCCTCCAAAGCGGCTCGACCCTTCAGACTCGCACCATCTCTCGGCGCTGCCGCGAACTAGCCGAGGAGGAAGACAACCGGGGGCTGCCTATTCGGGATAGATCGGTAAGCGCGCGGCTTTCCTTTCCGCCAGGCGAGCCCCTTCGTGCCGAGCTGGAAACTCGTTCTCGAGGTGAAAGATCGCTCGTGCGCTCGTACGCGGCCCCCTCGCTCCGAGCCTCCTCCGGCTCGACGGGAAACCCACTGCTTCGGCTCTTTCTCCCGTCTCCCAGAGGTCTCCGGCGGGCGACCGCTTTCCGGCGCGAGCGAGCATCGAGATTCGATTTTCGCCTCGACCGGAAGCCGTCCCTTCGCGCAGAGGAGGACCCGACTCGCGATTCTCGGGAACGATCGAGAGCCGCCCACGCTGGAGAGGCCGACGGGCTATCTTTCGAACGGTTATGGAGCGGGCGTGTCACGCACGAGCGCGTACTTTCACTCCTTGCCGCCGCGAGTATCTCCCCGATCGGACCTAGCTCGAAGATATTTGCGCGCCATCGGAGCGCGCTCCTCGTCGAGAGCGAATCCCTTCGCCTCGGGAGAACCGGCGCCGTTCCCACCGTGCTGCGGAATTTGCCTTTCCTCCGATTCCACGCCTGCCCCGCGACGGATCGATCGGCAAAGTCCGCCCCGATCGAGGAACCTGTGAATAGGCGGAAAGACGCGCAAGGCCCTGTCGTCGCGTTGTTCGAGCACTGTGCGGACTTTCGGAGCGGAAGACGGTCGCGCTCTCTCGCGATTACCTCCTAGTCGTGGAGCGCGCGAGGAGCGATCGAAATTCGAAGCTTTGGGATACCTCTCTCCGAGGACGAGCCGAAAGCAATCGTGCCCGGCGAGCTTTCCGACACTCGAAGCACGACGCACGCAAACGTACGTAGCGCTAAATGAGGACGAACAACCGCACGCAGCGTGTGATGCAAATACCAGTACGTTTATTATCAAAATGATGTATAAAGTAATACGATACAAAGTATGGGTGAGTACACTGTCGGGGTAAACCGAGAGTAAAGCGGCAGTTGAGCGGACCACGACGTAAGCGGTGACGGAGAGCCGGGTTAGTGAAGATATGTTTTATTATATCCTTAAGCTACGTTCCTCGGGACAAGGGATATCCTTCCCGACTAGCGTGCGCGGCCGATCCGCTGGCGAGCCGAGGTTTCTCCCGAAGGCAGGATATTCGATCGTAAACGCCATTCGCGCGTGCGGTGGTATCGTGCGCGTGTGCAAAGTGCGGCCGTGCACCGCGAAGCGTCGAAGTGCCGGTGCTATGGTACGAAAACGAACCCCGTCCTCAAAGTCCGTCCGAGGGACGAGGAGCGAGGGACGATCTACGAGAGAGGACGAGGAGGCTCGAGCGGGCTCGGAGCGTTAACGCAGGCTATTCGTATCGAAGCCGTAAAGCTCGTGATTTCCTGAGGGCGCTGCGGTGCCAGCACTGTGCTCGGTCCACGACGGCGGTCCTACTGCCTCGAACTCCTCGGGTACCTTCGTGGCGGACACCTTTTAATCATACAAAACCACCATGCGTGACTCCTCCCAATGGCCCAAGGAGCTCCAACTCCGAGCGCGCCTTCTCCGACCCAAATATTCACCGCCCTCCGCTATTTTAGCGCCCTCCACCTATTTTATCGATACATCATCGACCCCTTCGACCGCCGGGGGACAAGCTCGACTACTCGAGCCTCGTCTGGCGCGCGCATTCTCCTTCGAGCGCGGCAAAGGACGGGCCTCGGTACTTTTCGGCGCCGCGAGTGCCGATCTCCGAGATCTTAGGAGCGGGCCAGCCTTCTCGACGAGGGTAGGAGTAGAAAATTGAAAGAAAGACGCCTTACCTCGACGGGCGTGGCCGGTGTGGTGGAGGAGCTGGTAATGGACGGTACCGTGGCCTGATAAACGTTCGGTTTCCTAATGAACAATTCGGCCCCCTTGTACCTGGCGCTGAACCTCGGGGGCGAGCCGTTCGGCGTTATCCTCGCGGCCGAATTCTGTCAACGAACAAGGATCTCGACTTAATTTCCCTACGTGGACGCGCGGATGGCTCGCGGCTTCTCCGGGCGCGATTGGAGAGAGCCGGGGGCGAGCATCCGGCGCGTCGAGGGGGAGGAGCGATCGCGGAGCGGCCGCGATCTTTTCGAGGCGAGCGGGCCGGGCAAAGGGCGCGCGAGCCTCCTACTCACCCCGCTGTTGACGCTTCGGTAGGCCGAGGAGAATACGGGCGTCTTGTTACCCAGGGAGCCGAGCAGAGGCGCGACGGTGCTTCTCAGCTGCTCGAGGAGCGTGGCGTTGCCGGAGAGGAAGGCGCTCCTCGTTGGATTGAAGATGTTGGAGCTGCCGGTCTCGCCGTTGCTGCTGTCGGTAATACCCTCCGGCAGCTGCGAGGAGTCGCTCGAGATACTGAGGCTGAGGCGCGGGTCCTGCGCTACCGACGAGGCCGCGGCCGGCGCGCTCGGGGGCGCGGCCTTGAGGCTCGCGTGGAAGCGCGTCGACTTCGGGGTGATCGGCAGGCCCGGCGCCTCGGGGCCGGGGCTGGAGGCGAGGACCGGGGTGAGCGGCAGGTCGGAGTGCCGCCGATAGGTCGCCGTCCTCGGCCGAAATTCCCGGCGCCTGGTCTGCGTGGCCGGCGCCTCGCTGGTGGGAGCCTTGGGCACCGGGTTCAGCGGCTTGAACGACACGGACTTCTTCCTGGTGTACCTGCTGGTCGCCGTCGGGAGCCTCTCGGTGCTGCGCCGCTCGACCTCGTTCGTCCGCTCCTCGCGCTTCGCCGACTCCTGTAGCCTCGAGTAGCGCGGCCGGAAGCCGCTCTTGGCCAGGCCTGCCTCGAGGGGCCGAGCCCTCTTGGCGCCACCGTCGCTCTCCGACTCGCTCTCCCGGCCTTCCTCGCGCCTCTTGGCGCTCGAGCGTTGGGGAACCTTCTTGGGCCGCGCCTTCGTCGCCGCTGGCAGAGGATCGGCCGATCTCGATTCGAGCGGGCCGGGAGCGGTGGCGTCCTCCCCGCTCGATTTGCCGAGGCGCGAGAGCCGATCTCGGCCCTTCTTCGATTTGGCCGGAGACGCCTTCCTCGTGGAGCCCTCCTTGGCCCTCTCCGCGAGTCCGCCGGTGGTGGGCGGCGTCGAGGATTCCAGCGGGCCGAGACCGACGGGCCTCTCCTTGGGTCTCGAGAAGCGAATCCTGGTGGAGTCGATGGTCGTCGGCGAGGCCAGTTCGGCGGAGGCCGTCATCTCGCGCGGCAGGGTGCTCTCGTAGGAGCCGTAGGGCTTGGTCGTCGTCTCCGGCGTCGAGTCCTCGACGGAGATCGACGTGACGATGCGCTGGGAAATCACGCGGCCCTTTTTCGGGCTCGAGGAGGCCTTCTTGGAGGCTGCTGAGCTCGGCCCTTCCGGCGGATTCCTCGGCGCCGCGGCATTGGCGCCGCTGGCGGTACCCTCGGGCTTCCTGCTCTCGCTCGGCTTGGGCGCACCCTCGTCGGAGGGCGAGAGCGAGGCCGCTGGAGAGGGAGAGGGAGGGGGAGGGGGAGAGGGAGAGGCGGGTGCTTCGGTGGTGGCCTCGAGGCCGTTCTCCTCGACGCTCAGGTCCGGCTTTACCAGTCGCCTGGCTTGGTCCAGCTTCATCTTCGATCTTTCCGAGACGTAAAAGCCCGGGGCTTTCTTGGCCTGAAAAGGTCGTCGAAAGAGCTCCGCTTTAGGACATCCCCGAGACAACTCCCGCCGTGGGCAAAGTCGGTGGGTACACCTCAAGCCCGAGTTGAGATTCTGTGTTAGTGCGGCACGATCCTCTCGACGAGGCTTCCGTCTCCTGCGGAGCCAGGAAACGGTCTCAAGGTCAGTCTCGCGGATCGAGCGCTTCGAGGAACCCTCGCAGGTTAAGCGGCCAGGGATGCCGGTTCGACGGTGGAAAGGGCGGGAAGGGTGAGGCGGTAGGGTGGGGCCCTCTTCGAGGCGAAGGCCGCGCCTCCTAGGCTGAGAACGGAGGCCGGACGAAGCGCAGAAAGGAGTCGATCCATGAGGCCAGTAGGCTCCCAAGGAGCTCCAGCCACGAACTCGCCGCGCCGACTAAAAACTGCAAGTTCAATCACCGTTCGTCAGACGACGCGAGCCTTTATCCGCGATCACGGCCCATGCCGACGGGCCGCCCAAAAGCGTCTCTACTCGTCGCGCCCCGAATCCTCCTGTTCGTGGAAAAATGCGTCTACGCGAGAAAGGTCCGGAAGCCTCGAAAGGAATTCGAAGGATCTGTCGCGACAGCGTGAACCTGCCGCGACGAAGGTGCCAGTACTGGAAGCTGTGGCAACGACCAACTCTCGATTTACCGTGCATACCCAATTCCCCGGGCCCCTTTGCTCTCGCAACGACCTTCTTTTTCGTGCGCGTGCAATACGAAATCCGCGCGGCTCGATAGGTTTTGCCGCGGAACGGGCCGCATCGTGCTGGCTCGATCGTGCTGGCGGCTTTGATCTTTCGACGGAACGGTGCGCGGGAGCAGAGTACGGCCTGGAGCGTAATATCGTAGTACCGGCCGTGCTACCGTCGCGCGACCTTTCCCGTCCATTCGCTCGTGCGACTTTTAACTCGAAAGGGGAGATATCCGTCGGGAAGGCGCTCGAGGTGTAATTACGAAGCGCGGCACGGTCGTTCGGCGCGTGATTCGACGGAGCGGCTCCACCACCGACGAGACGTTCGATCGAATCGTGCCAGAGCCACCTTTCCCTTCAATTTCGTTTCCTGTCCCCTCCTTTCCCTTCTCCTTCCTCCTACTCGCCTCTTTTTCGCTCTTTTCTCTCCTTTCCACTTTCGGCCGGTCGACCGGACGACGCGCAAAATATCTCTTTTCCTAGCTCTTGTTCACTATGGACATAGGATACCGATTGCGAGTGCGTGGCGAGTAACGGCGCATCGATCGTGAACGCGCGAATATTCTCCCTAGGATATGCGTCGAGCGGGCTTTTGGCGGCGTGCCATTTAGGATCCTCGATGGCCCGCCTCGATATCGTGAGCGAGCGCGCGCTCTTATCGACCGTCAAATCTGCCTTGGTACGAGTCGCAAATCCCCTTCTCCCACCTCGGCCGAGTGAGGCAGATCGATGCCTATTTTTCTTCGATCGGAATCGAACGGACGTTCGTTGTACGGCCACAAACGAGAGGGAGCCGGTGGGGCGGGCAGGGGAGGGATCGGGGGTGGCGGCGATGGTGGTGCTGGTTGTGGCTTGCCCGAGGAAGAATCGGTCCGGCGAGCGTTGGAGCTGGATGGGGATTTTGGCATTGACCTTGAGAGATCCTCGTCGAGGACTCGTCGCTCCTGGTGTTACGATATCGTCCGGCCCAGTCTTAAATGGCGTTCGACGATATCGGGAAAGCCCCTGTTCACGATGAAGTGTCCGGCTCTTTAAGCGTCCTGAAGCACGTTTCGAGGATATCGAGATCTCCGAGCGTTCCCTCGTCTGCGTCCAAACCGTCCAAAGTGATCCGGGTTACGCCGCAGGCTGCCCAATCACCAGAAAAGCTTTTCTTTGCCGATACTTCTTACGGTACGTTAATCGCGCATCATCGTCCAGTCTCGGTTGGTCGTCGATGATGCCCAAAGCGACGTTCCCCCATTATGCGTCTCTATCCTGCACCCGCTACGCGATTAAAAAAAAAAACTACGCTTCGGTCCTCGTCCCGCGACAACGATTCCGTCCACCTCGAGATCGTCGCCTTTGGTGCCCCTCCGATTTTTCTTTTCTTTTTTTTCTTTTTTTTTTTTTCCATTTCAATACCGAGAGCGTAAAACGTACGCGAGCGGACCTCTCGATGGTCCACCGAGCAGAAAAATCCGATGCGATGCCTCGCTTTATAGCGTCGGCAGCAACGTGTTCTGCGGAGTGAAACTTTTTCCGTTTTTTTTTTCTTTTTTTTTTCTTTTCTTTTTTTTTTCCGTCCCCTCTTCTCTCTTGGATACAGGCACGTGAAACTCTAAGAGTGCTCTATAGCCGGATAAGTCGGATATCGAGTTGTCCCAAAAGCACGAGAAAAGCCCCTTGGCGGGTGACAGGAGGAAAGGCAGGGACGACAAAAGCGATCGCTCAACACCGACGTGAATTACATTTCTTACGTGTCCCGTTTCTCTGTCGATTAACGATCTTAGGGGATTCGTGTAAACCGTGACTAAGGTTAGATCCGTTGAAAATACGTTTCCTGAAGCTGCGGCTTCGAGGTCATCGGGCTCAAGCAATTTCGACTTGGCTCGCAAACGCCGACCGAAGAGTTTCTTCAGCTGATCCTACACGAATCATTTTATCTTAACACAAGGACCTCCAGGGCGAAAGTACTGTTTCCGGAATTTCAATGTACGGGACACTGTCTGCTTTTGAAGGACTGTGCGAGGACGTGTAGTTGCTGGATTCACCGTGTTGTTCGTATATCTCGATGGTACGTTTTCGTGTTTGAGTATGGAGATCAGGGTTCGGCGTTTTACCGCCTCCCGTACTACCCCTTCCGACGTGCACTATCTTTCGGTTCGATGCGCGCGTACGATGCGAGATCGTACTCGAGAACATCGAGGACATTTGGCAAGTTAGCGTGCGTAATTGGATACTCGAAGTAAACTACTCTCTGCGATTAGCCGAACAACTATGCCCGCATGCTACTCGGATATGTACGCTATCGGTGAGCTTCGACATGCGCACACTCTGCGTTGCTAATCTTTGCTCGACGGCTCGATGTCCGATTCACGCCTCTGTACTTTAGTGCGTGCCAATATACGCCTACGAGTCAAACGGTCTCGATCATCGATGTTCGGGATAATCGAAATATAAGGAAAGCGGAAGGGCGTTAATGGTCGTTAAAAGTAGTGTACGGAATGAAATGTGGTTACGATACCGGCGGTCGTGCCATGCGGAACTTTGAGTTTTCTTACCTCTGTCGTCACTCGATTGCCGCTCTTCGCCGCCGATAACTTCGTACTAGAACTCTTCTGAAATCATGCGTCAGTCGGATGTACACGATTCATCATCGAGCCAAGCGAAACGCGAATGCCGAGAATGAGAAAGTCCAAAAAGTGCTTCGATAGGAATTCCCCGATATACCTATGCGCTTTCTCGAAAGTATACTCAGATCCGTAAAGAAGGACCGCGATCGTAACTCACCAGCTGGGACAATCTGGCCTTGAATTCCGGAGGATAATTATCGCCCTCTTCGGATTCCACGAGGGTCTTACCGATCTCGAAATTTGCACCTTTGTCGAACGTCTTGCTTCCCCTTCCGGCGCTCGCCACGCCGGCTCCAGCCACCGTAGCACT
Source organism: Ampulex compressa (assembly GCA_038496175.1). Classification (NCBI taxonomy): domain Eukaryota; kingdom Metazoa; phylum Arthropoda; class Insecta; order Hymenoptera; family Ampulicidae; genus Ampulex; species Ampulex compressa. The sequence goes on from JBCFXI010001017.1 coordinate 20,259, forward strand.
CTCCTCCGTCGACTTTTGCTTCTTCGGCCCTCTCTTCGTTCCGATGGTAACGCTGATCCTCGTCGCGACCTCCACGGTCGTCGTCGATTCCTCGTTCGGGGAGATCACCTCGTTCGCCCCTTCCCCGAGGGTCGTCGCAACGGCGAGCCTGGTGCTCGTCTCGGCTTTGCCCGAAAGTCCCGGCCGTCGTCTGAGGGTCCAACCCGGGTTCCCCCGAACCAGACTTTCCGCCTTGGAGGCGTTCGCCTTTCCAGCGATTCCAGCATTGCCGGCCGGCCCCTCGATCCGATGCTTTCGTCCCCTGAAGCCCAATCCGCGATTGAAAAAGTCTTCCTTGGCCGGCTTCCTCGCTTGGCCGCTCGCGCTTCTACTCCTTCCCCGCGTTCGTGCCTCCGGACCCGAGGCCGAGGCCGATGCCGTCGTCGGACTTCTCGCCGTCGGCGACGTCGTTCTCGTGCCAGCGAGCGTGACGGGCGCTGTACTCGGTGTAACGGGAATGGTCGTCGTGACGATGGGCTCGAAGCCCGTGGGAAGGATCGTGGTCGCGTCGAAGGCGGCGGTTTCCGGGGCCACTGCGTCGATGCCTGTTCAAAAGGGATTATCGAAGAAGGCAAGGAGAGGAAGGAGGTTTTTTTTTTTCATCGACTTTCGGCATCGACCGCTGAGACCACTCGGGCCAGGACCTAGCCCGTTGGAGGCTGGTTCCGAGCCAGCGGAGCTACGGGGTAGTAGGTATCGCGGGGAGGAAGGAGCGGCGATAGGGCGTAAGTCCGAGCCCTCCGTCCAGCGCACCACCGTAGCTCCGTCGACGAGGGAGCGATCGAAGGAAAGCGATCGAGGAGGAACTTACCGGCTGGGCCCAAGGCCGAGGCCTCGGCTCTGGACCTGCTTCGAGCTCGCGCGCGCACCTCTTGCTCCCGCGATCCCTCCTCCGCGGCCCTCCTCCTACTCTCGGAGTTCCTCGGCCTTCCCTCGGAGGGACTTCGCTCCCCGGCCGATCCGCGCCCGGTCTCGGCCTGGCCAGCGGCGGACGGCCTCGAACCACCCTCCGCGCTTCTGCCCCTGCTCCTGGATCGCGCCTCGCTCGCGCCACCGCCCCTCGGCCTCGCGTCCGAGCCTCTCGCGCGATCCCTGCTCCTCGAATCGGCCCTCCTCTCGGCGGGCTCGATGGTCGTGAAGTCGGCAAACCTGGAGGAACCTCTCCTCTTGGAGACGTCGCGCCCGCTCGAATTGCCGGCCGGCGGCGCGTCGCTCGATCGGCCACGAGCCTTCGACCTCTCGGGATTCGCCCTCGCGTCCTTCAGGCTCCACCTCGAGGGATCCTTGCCCTCGGCCCTCCTCTCGGAGCCCCTCGATGGCTGCCTCTGGGACGAGTCGAGGGGCAGGCCCTCGTGCGGCCCCGGGCTCTCGCTAGTTCCCGCCGCCAGGGGGATGTCCACTCGGACGCTCTCGGAGGCGGCGAGCCCAAACTCCCTGGCCGGCCGCGTCGTCGAGCCGATCCTCGATTTGCCCCTCGCCTCCGCCGATCTCCTCGAGTCCCTCCCGTCCGCCTCGGGCTGCGCCCTCGGGGGCCCCTCGGACCTCCCTAGCCCGCCTTTCGGCCGCTTCGCCTGCTTCGCCTGCTTCGCCGCGTAACCGCCCTGGATCTTCCTTCCCGTCCTCGACCTCGAATACTCGGCCGTGCCGGAGAAGACGGAGGGTCCCTTCGGCTCGAGCCTGTCGGCGGACTGCCGAGCCGCGGAGGGCTTGCCGGCCGCTCTTCGGCCCGTCGACGAGCTCTCCCTGGGGGCCTCCAGGCCGACGTCCCGCTCCTTTCCCGGCGGCCCGCCCCCCTCCCTCTCCGGCAGGTACCTCCTGTCGCTCCTTCCGCCGATCCTCGCATCGGCCCTCGCGCCCTGCGCGGCCCGGCCCTCGATTTGCGCCAGCCCCGGCCCACCCTCTGCGCCTCTCCTCTGCGAACCCTCCGAGCCCGGCGCGCCTTTCCAGCCGGCGTACTCCTCCTGCCTCTCGAGCCTCGAGCTTCTCCTCCCGGCCCGAGCTCGTTCCTCCTTGGCCCCACTCGCCGAAGCTTGCGTCCTCGACAGGAGGAGCGGAGCGGCCTCGCCCGTGGATTTCGAGGCGAACCTCGATGCACCGCGATTCGTGCCCGGCGCTGCTTTGCGATCCTCGACCTGCCGACACAAGCGGACACGCTGCTTTACGTCCCTCCTTTCCAAGCTGTTCCCTCCTTACGTTACCTCGCACGAGAGCCTTGCGCGAGATCCTCGACGTCCGATTTTGCGCCGCGACTTATTCTTTCACGCGTCGTCCCGAGGATATTTCCCGCGCGGGGAGAGGCGCCAATCTGTACGATTTACCGAGGCGATCCGATTACCCGCGGGCTTTTCGTGCACCGCCAAGGTAATCGAGATATTGCGCGTGCATTCGCTTCGTACGGTGCACCGATTCACCCGGGCTTTCCCCCTTGGACGCTTCGCGTAAACTTCGCTTCAAAGGTAACCGTTGTACTCCGTCTTTGAATGGCGACTTCTATTCGCTATTTTTTACCCTTGACTTTTTTTGCGATGCAAAAGGTGTTCCGCGATTGATGGCGATAAGCGTGTGTCCCCGAGAGACACGTTCAGCGGTCGTGTGCCAATCGTATCGGTACAGGGAAAATGCGGTGGAAAATCCACGCGTGCCGCAATTGAGTCGCGTCGAGGCACGTTTCAGCGGGATACGTCGAGAGGCGATCACCGCTCCGGCGAACGATTGCGGGATTGAGAAGCGATAAGGCGGAAAGATACCCGAGCGGAACTTGGATGGAAAGAGGGATCCCGAGGCCAAAAAATCCCTCCCTATAGCCGGAGTATAAAGCCGAGTGCGCGCTTTGGGCGCGTCGAATGGACGGTTGCATCGTTTAAAGCGAGATTCGATAACACTCCGATCGGCGACGCGAGCCTTCGAAGCGAAACGATCCGGCAACGCGCGTATCGTGTTCAATCGGTAAACGCGAAGGAAGTATCGCTCGTCTCTCGATCGAGGTACGATCCACGTTGCGAGGAAAAGAAATCGTTCGACGAGCCCGATCGGTAGCAGGTCGATTGCAAACTTGTCGTCCCTTACGAAATCGCGAAAGAGCAGCGATTAGGCGATAATTCCCCCGATCACGATTAACGCAAATAGATGTAACGAGTCTCGATAAATCGATGACCGGTCGTAGCTGACGATAGCCAATGATTTCGATCGGCCCAAGTTCCATCGTTAAATCGAGTAACCGTTACTCATCGCCAATTACCGGCCACGGTGTTCGCGAATAATAAACGACATTAAGACAGACTCGTGACCATACTGACCCCTCGCGCTCGCCACTCTGAATCACGAACCGTGCAAATGGCCGTAAGCCGGATCGAAAAAGATTCGCGCGACGAGCGCGTCGGCACTGCTCTCGGGCGCATATCGTCCCTCTTAATCGCAATTTTTCCTTCGACAACGCGCGTACACTCCTCGAACGTACTCGATCGAACGACTCAAATCGTGCCACCTTGCGATTTATTCTTAGAGAGATTTTGCGCCGCAAAGTGAAAGCGGCTAAAAAGACGTTTCCGAGCTTTGCTTTGACCGTACCGCCAGTGCTACGAAGAATTTCTATTCTAGCCGCGTATCGCCAAAGCAAGGGCTATCGTCATCGTGCCAATTCGATCTCTGGGCAACGCAAATATAATAAGTGTAATCCTATTCTTTCGATGTCTCGACAATGTTTGCCCGACAATGTTCGGCCCAAAGGAACGAATTCGATCCCGAAAAAAATCCGCGGTGCCCGTTCAACCTGCATTTAGAATACCGTTCCTTCGCCGTGGCTACTCGACAATTATCCTTTCCCTCCTCTCTCTGCCCTCCACGTAACTCGGCTTAACGTCGCGGATGGTAACGAGCACGATTTTCCATAAGGCTGCCCACGCTGCGGAAAGCCCGCGCCGGATCTCACAGTCCTCACCTCCCCGATCGGCGTGCTTTGCCACCTACCACTTTCGACTCCTCGTCCTCACGATGCCCTCCTTTCTTTTATCCAAGCATCAAAGACTTTACGTATTTTCATTGCGCCACTTCACCAGACCACTCGTTGCGATCGATCCGTACGTTAACGGAGAAAAATTCTGCGCGTGACCCTTTTACGTACTGCGAGTAACGGTTGGAATAAATGGAAGCAATTAAGAGGCACCGTGCTATTATACCGCGAAAGGAACGTCGGTTTTTTCCGACCTCGAGTAGATGAGAAAAGTAAAAGGGTAGCTCGTTTTCAGGAGCAACAATAATCGGAACTGAAATTAGCCTCAATTTCATTAATGCTACGTATGTACGCTCGGTCATCTAGCGCGAGTCTACCATCAGCGCTGTCTCCGGTGGAAAATACGCTCTTCGGAAACAACCGGTTATTTTCCGCTTCGCAAAGAAAACCTTCGGCCAGCTGGGAAGCTACTTTGAGGGAGCGGCGAATATCGAGGCGAAAAGCGTGAGCCAATCGTCGATGGAAAGACCGCGTCAACGGGTATTTTGAGCGCAATAAGACTAAATAGATCCCCTCTCGTACCTCGGCGTTCCAGTTTCGTTTATCCTTATCCGCCCAAGACACGCGTACGATTCTTGCTGAAAGTAAAAGTCGGTGTTTCACGTCACGTTACCTAGTCAAGCATGCAGCTGAAATCGAGCTGCCTCGAGCAATGCCTGACTGAACGCGCAGCAAACTGTGATAACGAGAGCTGGAAAATAACGTCGGAAAGCAGGTGGCTTTTTCTCGCAATCGTTCTGTCCGCATCGCGGTCTGTAAGATAAGGAGAGCTCTTCCAGGAAAAGGGAGCGAGCGAGGGGCGGTGAGGGAGCACGTTGTCAAAGAAAAAGAAAAAAAGGTGGCTTCGCCAAGAGCCTCGGGAGAGCTGAGGCTAGCTCCCCGGCTCCTCGAATTCTGGAATCGATGTAATTCGCTTCTACGGTACAAATCGAAGCTTCTGGACGCGTAGAAGGATAGCTAGGACGGAACGAACTCGGGCGCGGATTAATGCAGCATCCGCGAGTGCCAAGGCGAGGTGGCATCGCAGAATGTTCCATTCGGAACGTCGGTAACTCGCGGGCATACGACATCGAAATACGACATTACCCATGCGCCGTGGACCAACCGATCCACCTTCGTCCAAAGTACTCTTTAAACTGACGGACGGCGTAGGTGAGAAGCTCCTTACCATGCGCAGCGTTGATCATTTTCATCGAGGCAACTTCCTACGTGGCGATCGAGTACGATTACAAAACTCGGAATAACGCTTTTTTTTTGTCCGCTCGATTTGGTCATAACGCGTCCTAGCGAACGCCCGTGATATTTACAGGCTGATAAAGAACATCGAGCGGTCGGGAGTGAGAGGCCAACTCCGATTCCTCGGAGTCGGGCTGCTTATCAAAACTATCTCGTTACGTTGAAAAGCGATCGTCTCTTAGGCGTTTTCGTTGCAGAATTACGTTCACTTACGTCTCGGTACCCTCGTGTTTCATTGCTCTACAAGGCACCGATAATATTGGGAAATAATCGCGCGGAATCCTACACATTATCGGAGAAGGCTCTAAATTGCCAAGTCGAAATACCCGATTTCGCTATTACGCGATGGGAATCGTTAAAAAATCGGCGATCGCGCAAGAAAGTTACGGCCTCGCGTGGTCGAATAATTTTCATTTAGCGTAATAATGCAATTACATTAACGGGGAGTTTGAAAATACTTAAGTGCTCCTCCGCCGATAGATAAAACATTGCAAGTTCTTCGGAACGGCAGGGAATCGTTATGCAACATCGCATGTTGGAAATTGGCAAAAGTATTGTACAAATTATATACCGAGATGTAGTTCCAATTATACTCTGACCAACGGCTCCTCCAAAGCCCGTGGAATATTATCGTCGGGGTGTAGAAACAGCCTTGCCTCGAGGATCGCTCACCGGGAGACCATATCTCGAGAAGAGGCCGCGAAACGAGAGCATCCGGAAGAAGCTCGTCCCGCGACGTATCGGCGGTGGTCGAAATATGAGTTTCAGGTGCAAGCCCGGATAGAAGAGCCCGCGGAAGAATCCTGCGAAACATGGCGATCGGCTCGGCGGAGGTTGCGGGGTGAAAGGCCAAGCACGATTCGCCGAAGGTAGACCGCTTCGATTCCGGCGGGGCAAGTGGGTCGTCGGCGTCCTGGCGCCCTCCTCGCCGTCCTTGGATTTCGACGGCTCCCCTTTCCCTCCCGCCATCCCCGCGCCCCGATCTCCGGGCTGCCACGCCAGGGTTAGACTTTCTCCGCCTTGGTTGTCCAGCCATTGTCGCCGGACGGGGAAGGCTCGATCGCAACGTCGAAGACATCGATCGCGCTCGGCCGCTCTGAAGGCGCGCTCCAGCAATCTTCTCGCGAAGAGCGAACGTCCGCGCGAGCGCGCTCCTTCTCTTCCCTCAGAATACCGCGGGTCCTTCGAGGCGATCTCGGCATCGAAAGATACCACCGGCCGAATTAACCGAGTTTCTCCAATTAAGTTCCGACATCGTCGAGGCTCGGCCCGGTGTTGGGAGAATCGGAGGGCCAAGGGGAAGGAGCCGCGACGATTATTCGCTCAATCGGGATGGCGGCATAATTGTCGCTACCGCAGAAGCACGGTGCACGGAGTAGCCGGCGTGCGGTTTTACGTAAGTCCAACGATCAACGACGAGCACCTCTGAATTATGCATTCGGCTATTACCGATCTTCGCCAGCCGTTAGGCCCCTCGGTGCAACTCCTAAAATCGATTACGCTTAACCACCGTCCGCCGCTGTATCGTTAATAAATCACCGAGCGCGGATGGAGGATGTCGCAAACGCCGTCGCTCTTCCGAAGCCATCCGCTTCGAGGGCCGAATCAGCCGCTGCGAGGAGACGTTCCTCCGCTTGGATTTCGATGCGTCCCGAGCCTCCTGTCGCCCCCCATCCCTCGACCTTCGGCCGATCCTCGATTCGGTCCTCTCTGGGCGCGACGCGCGATCGTGGTGAGAGGGGGGGGGGGGGGAGGAGAGAGAACTGCCTCCGAGCGATGTATCCTCGCCCCTACGGAATATCGCTCGAAGGAGAACGGGATGCGATAACCGATGACGGAGATCGTAGAGTTGGACCGGACCTAATAATAGATCCGGTAAGCGGCGGGCGGGTTGCGCAACGATGTGCTCTAACCGTTAAACGTTACTCTTTTTTTCGCTTTATCAAGATGAACTTAATGAGAGTGCAGAGTTAATGTACACGAGTGGCCTGAAAAAACTGGTTCGGCAATTTTGAGGCGTGGCCCTGGTTTGGCAACGGACGAAGAGCTGCCGCAAGATCCTTTCACGGGTAATCCTTCGACGTTGCTTTCGACGACAAGAAAGTTGCGCGCGTACTCCGCACCCTGGTATCGGAGCTTGGAAACCAGACGGATAGAGGATCTCGATGGCTCACCTTATCTACGCGCAACGCTCCTCAATTACGTACTCGGAGATATATTTTCGGGGGAGCAAACGCGTTTCTCCCATACTTTCGCCGCTTGGAAATCGGCACGAATACCGTTACGAACCGGACTCCGGATTTAATTTCGCGTACAATTTAATTCACCGATATTCGGCTTGGAGTCAATTGAATGGCAAATGAAGAAGGCAAAACCGATCGAGGCGCGTTTCGAATTCGCTCACCTTCGCTCGAAATCGTGGCGACCTTTAACGAGATTTCAACCGTAAAATCGGCAGCCGCGGACTTTCTACGGTGCTCGGGGCGAGTCGGCCACCGACGTTATTTTCCTACGCGCGTAGGAGGACGCGGAAATATCCCATTAAAGGAGCATGCGCGACAAACTACGATTCGACGCAGCGCGCCGAATTTCAGGATAAGGAGGAGCACTTTGAAGAATCCAAAGAGCACGAGCGTGTTGCGCGATCATCGGGTATTTCCACAATCGTCATTTGTATCGATAAACGGCGATATTGATTGAACTGCGCGAAAGTAGGTTGGCACGTTTTACATTCAAAATGTATGCGCGGTTTAAACTCTAATAGCGCGGCCCGCTCGGGCACGTTCTCTGACCGGGATAATACGAGAGGTCGACGGGTTGAACGGTATTCTCGGATAGAGGCGTGCGTGAAAATAAAACGATGGACAGCCGACTTAGGAACCTCCTACTCGGTTCATCGAAAGGGTGCAAGTACACTTGACCATTTGAGTGTTCCGAGTCGTGAACGGCTGGTCGTGCAACCCGTGCAATTAAGAACTCAGATACCGAGACGTTGCGTAAGAGCCGAGCTGAAACGTATTTACCGGAATGGCGTTAGACCGGACGAAATCCGAAGGACGAGGCTTGTCGGCAAAGCGAGAAAATAAAGTTGGATGCTAAGCGACCCGTTAAGAAGAATTCCCGCAAGTTAAACGGTAATTACGAATAGCGAACAAACATACCGTTCGATTTCCTCGAAATCGACTCGCACGACTCATTTGGAATTCCTTAACGCTTCGACTTTCGTAAAAATCTATCGTGGGCACGAAGTTTCGGAAGCTCCTCGTCTTTCGAACTTCTCCTCTTATTTTCATAATCGATAGCCGTTTCGAATGTCCGATACGACGCAGAGAAGACTCGTCGATATCGTCGAGTGAAAGCAGTCTGCACTTTTTATCGGTTTCAGGAGTGAAAGAGAAGGAGAGAGTTCGGAAGAACGATCGAATTTTGCGATATAAAAATCGACGATAATCGGGTGACAAGGACTGTATAAGATTTTAGAAGCCGAGATAACTTTCCTTTTAAACTAACCGTCGCTTCCGGCCGATGAATCTCGACTTTCTTATGAAATCCTCCCAGGTCATCGGCATACCGGGACGAATCGAAATTCTTTACTTGCTTTCGTTGGAAAATTAAAGCGGTATACCTTAAGGATCTTGCCTGTAAGCAGGAACCAAACTTCGCGTTGGAGAAAGACTCTATTTGGCACCATTAAAATATAATTCGGATCTCATCGAGTGGGATTAAAGGCGAGCACCGATCTTACCTCTTACGAAATTGTACCGTGCGAAATCACAATCCGCAAACTTGTTCCGTAACACGGAATCACACCTCGGGCAAGTTCTGCTAATCCGTAAGTGTCGAAACCGGTAATTATAGCGAGTTACGTGCCCCCCTTGGCCCGTATCGCAAGATGATGCGCATCAGAATTCTAGCGCATTTTACAACTCATTCTCCCGAGGCCCTCTACGTTTCTGCCCAAGCTGATCTATGCACGCTAGTTTCAACGGGAGGAGGCCGAGCGCAACTTTTCTTTTCACCCCAAAAGGAGGGTATAATTATCCTCTCGCTTCGCGCGTACATTTATCGAGGTGTACGCCTTCCTTCGATACGCATTGGAGATACAAAAAGAACTGCCTGGAAGTTAAAGATCAGAGTTTGACGAACTCGTTCCAAGCGCGGTGTCCGTTTATCATATCGCTCCACGATAGGTGTGCGGTATTCTCTATAAAGTAGATTACGGACGACGTCGATAAAGAACAATACCGAAAGAACGTATTTCCGCATGTCCAATAAAGTACGCGCAGATGAGGTAACCGGTTTTTCAACGAAGGAAGCAGGGATCCGATTCGTTTTTCTTTCCAATACGCCTTTCCAAGATTACGCGCGGTTGATCTTCGGGAGATCAAAGTTTCGGGAAATCAAAATGGGGCTCTACGTGCACGCATGATTCCCGATGGCTCCCTCTCCATGAAGCATAATTCTCGATATCTCGATATCACCGGCACATTCCGGCTCGGTAATTACAGAATTTATTATGGATAATAAAGGAAAGGGAACGTGACGCGAATTCGAGAAAGTTGACCAACCAAGATAATTGGCCGGTCTAGCGAAGGAACGACCTATCATTTTCCAGTGTCGTATGCGGTTAAGAAAGTTCTAAATACATTCCATTCCAAAGGGTTCGAGCACGCGTCGTCGTTTCCATTCATCTGCCACGCTTAATTTTCCGAGGGAAATTCATCGAGGCAAAGCGTGTAAGATGACGAATAGATGCCGGTGACAAAAGGCGGTTCAGGAAGTCGGACGAAGTAAACGATGCAGAAGAGGCGCTTTCTCCGATGGAAAACCTGATTCGGATGGCGCTTATGCAGGCTTGTGCAAGGCGCTGCATCTATCCGCAGGTATAAGTCGGTGCGTCCCATAAACACGCCCGTGTAATCGTGCCTGCTCCGGTGCATGTAAATGCATCCTTGCAACGATAGAGATGGACAAGTAGGCCGCGCCTCGGCGCCTCGATAATTATGATTTACGATCCGTTGCATCGATAATGCCGAAAAGAGGCAGCCCCGAATTTGACGAGGCTTAAAACATCCCGAAACGTGTGTTTCATCGCTTTACAATTACACGGAGTAACGTGCAGAATACGCCTAACAAACGTATCTCGAATCTCCCGTTGAGCCAAACTTGAAGGTACGAGAGAGGAACGCGAGTCTTATTGAGCGAAGATCGAAGCTACGTATAGAGAGGGATTCGGATTTTGTAACAACGTACCGGCAAAGGTACAACATTTTCCAAGTATCCTTGCCTCAAACCTCTACTTTTACCCTTTCGAAGATACATCCCGTTGCGCGCGATTAACTCCCAGTGGAGATTCTTTTATTTCGGATCGTGCACATTCTAGAATCAGCTCGACGGCTGTGAGTTCAATCGCCCCGCGGACCAATTTTGAACGATCGGGATTTAATCGGCGCAGCACTGGCCGTACAATCCGTTGCATTTAAGAACATTCCGGTAAGTCCTAATTGGACGGACGTCGTAGGATATGAGAGGTGATATCAAGACGTTGGTGGCAACCGGTGACGTATTTACCGGTGACGCTTCGGAGCGTACCCGATCCCGTAGGTTGGCGTAATGTACGTACCCCGAATGACCAGAGCGCCAAATGTACTGCCGTTTCCGATATGCATTCCGGCCTTTATCTCCCATCTTTTGTTACGCACGCAACGTAAAGTTCACGAGCGGATTATTCTGGCCCATAATACGACCAGCGCTTTCCTTCGAGTAGAAATTTCCAGGTAAAACTCTCTAAAAAACGAAGCTCGTGGAATACAAAACCCCGGAATACGTAAATAGGTTGAGTCTCTAGGAGGCCGCCTGACGCAATTTCTACGATTAAAATTATCATTCATTATATATCGCGTGCTTTTAGAAATATTGCAATATCAATCGCGATAACGAGGGCTATATCGGAAATTGGGGAGAATATCGCACATGGAGCAACGATCGTTTTACTCGATTTAAATTGGCTCTACGATACGTGCAAACGTTAATTTACGTCGAATTTCCTTCAATCGTCCCGGGCAGTTCGAACCACGTCCTTTACGAACAAAAGCGAACAAGTACGCGCGACATTGTCTCGTAGGAATGACGAAGCGGGTAATCAACGCGTCTATTTAGTTGCTTACTTAAATAGATATTTGGCGAACCGCAAACAAACCGATTAAGGCTGTTACACCGAGGAGGATTTTTTTTCGCACTCGAACCGTCGATCAAGGACGGCCGTATCCTTTCGATGGCACTGATAAGGGCACGAGAAATCTTGCGGTAAGAGGCAACGACCTTGGCGCGCGCACCTTGTTCCCCAGGACGATCGGATTTGCAGATCGACTTACGAGATCTTAGGAATGATCCGTAATTATACGGCGAGAAAAGCACCTCGCGGTGATTCACTCGATATACAAAAAGCGATCTGGAATAATAACTTCCAGTTTTCTTTCGCAATAAAGCATTAAGTCAGCGAGAAGAAAATCATCGCGCTCTCATTTTCGATCAACGGTCGTAACGACGACGGACGATACCATCGCTATTTATTTATGATCGCGAATATGGCGAAACATCGTACGTCTGGGATGACCTACGTTCAGGATCTTGCAACAGTCCTACCTTGCGTATATCGATACGCAATGGATCGTGCACTACATACCCAGATGCATATATCACTGAGAATCCGTAACGAACACCTTTTTAATTGCTCTATAAGACGTAATCCCACAGCATATACGCGCATCGTACGTGCTTCTTGCGATTAAACGAGATATCGTGCCTCTGCTTTCCATGAAAATTTTTCACGCAAAATCGTGTACACGCGTGCATTTTCGCAACTTTGATCCGTCTATTAAGAAGCGTCGTTAACCCCTTATATTTATCCGTAATTGGAACTTTCGTCATTCGAGGCCCTCGATCGTGTAATCTTCGCACGGGCCCGCCCTTTCTAAATTCTGGCGACCCTCCTATTTCATAAAATAAGTTTATCGCGTAACGAAGAAAAATCCTCGCCATCCCCCTTCCCTGGCTCGCGATTGCGTTACGCAAACACGAGCAAGAAACACGTAGTGCCGTAACACGGGAAGCAATGCGTGTAATAGATGTATAATTTAGATAAAAGATCGAGGATGATGCGCATTACGTTTCAGAACGCGAGGTAACTCGATCTTTTTTACAGATAATCAAAACTCCCTCGATAAGACGTTAAAGACAATGTTTACGTCTTATTCGTGGCATGGGATACGTTTACTTTGTTCTCGAGTGCGTCTAGAATGCTAAGCTAATACAGCCGCCGTTTTTAACCGTCGGTTATTCAATCGCGCAAACCGGCCGACGCGCACAACCCTCTGGAATGTTGGTAAAGCCGTGTATTTCTCAGGCACGTTCGCAAGAGAGCCCTCGGGAGTATCCAAACAATCCTGACCATAAGTACAAATGGATGGAGGCAGCATTTCCTTGAAGGGCAATTAGAAGCACGATACATCCACCGTAAACCGATGCATCGCCTGTTTTTGCACGCACCGCCTACCTCCCGCTCTCTCGGAGAGCGAGAGCAAGGCAGCGCGACGAAACGCAGAGCGTATAATCCCTCTCGGGCTGTCGACAGAACGCGCGTCCCCGTATAACGTATACCGATCAATGCTCGCGCAAAGCATTCGCGGATCGAACATCGGCCAAGTACCCTTTGCGATCGAACGAGCCACCACGGGAGGGAAAACGCGAAAAGGGGGAACGAGGAAGATCGTTCCGATCGTACAGGCGTTTGACTCTAGCCCCTCGAGATCCGCGCAATGTTATCCAAGTATATCTCCAAATGTTCCTAAACATGTCTGGACAAAGGATTTCTGCTTTCCGCCGTATGTCCTCCACCCGGTTACGATCCCCCCCCCTCGAGTTCCTATTGTCGATCGTAAAATAACTAGAGCAATTAAAATGTAGCATATTTACGATCACCCGGTACATTGTCCGCTAAGAGCGAGCGGCGCACGACTAGGCGTGGTCCATGCAAACCTGCGATCTCCCTCGTTCCTTCTTTCCTCCCGCGACCGTCCTTTTCTCGACCGCTAAACCTATCTCCGTGTCTCGCATGCCCGGTCCCTACGGCATTACCGGCTATCGAGCTATTCATCTGGAAATGCGATACGCTTACGAGAGCATTCGAACGCGGAGCAACAGGTAGAGTCGCGAATTTTTGGCCGCGCTCGTGATTCCTCGGCTATAGGCAATGCGCAGGCTTACGTCCTGTGAACCAAGCGGGACGGGGCACGAAGTTGGCCGAAGTATTTCCCATTTGTACGATACGTTTTTTCGTGTCTCGCAAGCTCGCCAAGATGGCTCGTATAAATGGACGATTTTCATCTCGCTTCGAGCCGCTTATCCGCAATGGGTACGCACAACGATCCGAAACTTTATCCGTGCATTCCTTTCGTTGAAATCGGGCCAAGCAAATAGCTCGAGTTAACGGCCGACTGGCAGCTGGCAGCACTCCAGGTACGCGTTACCGATATTTACGATGAAAACTTTCCCATCGATGACACGTGGACGGGGCCTATACTTCGGCTCTCATAATAGCTCGGAAGACGCCGGGGCACGCGGGCCCGTCATTTTTCAAGATGAGAACTAGTTTCGATAACCTTTACGGTGAAAGAGGCGGCGAAAGCGTCCGAGTTCCGAGCTCCGCCGAACGCGTTAAAGATAAAGATGGGATGGCTGCCGGTCGATCGCTAAATTCGCCAAAGACCGAGCCGATTAAAAACCGCGTTTCCAGGAGATCGCGCCTTCGCTCGATACTTCCTTCGCGCTTTCATTCGCGTTGCGATTTAATCGTGAAAGCCGAACGCCGAGTCCGGTTCCATGTGTACGTTGATGCGATGATTATAGTTATTTCAGACGCTACACAGTGAAAAAGCGTTGCGTGTCCATTGGAAGCGAAACGAGAAAAACTCGCCATCGACTACTGCGAATAAATCAAATCTACCACGTATACGTACCGCGGCTTCCGATCAAACCATCGCTCGGACATGGTTCTTTCTCCGTGGAAATTTCTCTTGTCCGTAACTCGAAGTCATACCCAAAGGAATTAACGACGTCATCGTTGTACATAGATTTATTCGCGTAGACCCTTAATGAAAATCACCCAAGGGCAGTTTGTTCGTTGCGATGCGATTTATTTTTAACGATTTATTTTTCATTATCGGTCCCGTCGTTCCTTCCGTCATCCAGAATTTTCGTTCGGACACCCCGTAGTCGAAATAACGTTGTTTAACTCGAAGATCTCCTACCATGGCATTACGCGGGTAAAATCCGCGTAAGGCGGCATCGTAGGACGATGATGGCTTTTAGACGCACAACTCGTAACGCAAGGACGTTAAACGCACGAAGCAGGAAGGCCAAACGTGCGTAATTTAGGAATTGGAAGAAAAGTGACACGTCATTTCACCACTCGGCCGGTTATAAAACACACAAGGATTTCCCTTTCAAGTACGGTCGTTCCATCGGCGAGCGAGCATAGAGATAACTTCCTTCCTCGCTCGCTAATTAAGCGCATGCATCTTCAATTACGCGACGTAGTCGAATAACACGAATTGACTCGTTCCGCTGGGTCGACAGCCTTCGCTAAGAGGAAGAAAAAAGGAAATTGCCTCTTCTGCGTTGCCGCCACATTAAACGCGATGCAACATCCTTGACACGAAACTTCCATGTATTTCAGTTGCCTTCGAACGTAAGCGCAATGCCCTCGTACGTTTTTCCGCGGGTACCGTATGTGCACCCAGTAACGTATATCCTAACGATTATGCCACGAATATTTTTATTATTTTGAGTGGAACAAAGGTTTACGTTGCCCTTACACAGGACTGACCGAGATTCGCGTTCGGATGCGCATTCCATGAACGCTCTGTGCCAAGGCACATTTTCGATCGCGAGTTCTTTCTTTGCAAAGACAGAAAAAGAAAAAGTGCTTTGTATCGCGTATACACTTTACCTTATTAAATGCGTCAATTGCGTATGCGAGAAAAAAACGATTCGACGTAACGGAAACGCATCGTAAGCGCGCAAACTTGTCCCGCCATAAAGGGTAGATCCCTGCGAAACCTCGAAAATCGTACGATCAAATACCTGAGAAGCGTGTCCGCGAAGCGCTTCTGTGGCGACAAAAAGCAGCACCAGCAGCGTGACCACCGTCACCCACGATAATCTCCGCACCATTCTGCAAGCATAGAAACAGCGATATATCAGTGACGAGCTCGAGGTAGTATCTTCCGCGGAGGCGCAAACGACGGGAACACCCGGTGCGTTGATCGTTCGATGTATGCACGTGCGAACGAAAACCGGCCAATAGCCGCTACGTGTAAATTTACTTTTAGCCCGGTCACCGAGCACCTCCTTGCAATAATTTCCAACGACCAAACATTGCGGTAGCCCTTGATCCTAAACGTTGCACGATACTGCGTTTGAAAGAGATCCGCAGCTGCCTCAAATCTTAGACGCAGCTCTACCCAAACAACCCAATTTCAACTCGTGACCATTTAGAATCGGCCTTCCGATGAGTCGTACCACGAAGCTACGGACAGAAGATAAAGAATACAGAGGTTTCGGGTGCACGCCGAATCGTGATCATCGTGCGGCCGAGATTCCTTAGCCTCCCGCGCATCGAGGCTCTGGGAGAGGAGGAAGATCAAGATCAACCAGGATCGAGCACCTTACGCGACTTACAGTTAGGCGCCGCTCTTATGCCGTTCATTAGACTCATTCATTCCACGGCACTCGATCTATGAGAATGCATTATGGAGGCCTGTTATTCCTTTAAAGACCGGACAAAGTGAATTATCTGGTGCGCCTAAAATTGACGCGTTCCCCTTTATGCGCTAGAATTTCCGCGGCAATTCTGTAACGAAAAGTTGATGGAAAAAAAAGCGAAAGGTTCTTCTAATTTCTTCGTAAGCCAATCCACAAGCCACCGAGCACCTTCTCGGAAAGATAGTTCCACAGCCGTTTCCCGGCCACGATTATTCGTGCGCACAGTTACGCGGGAATCGAAAGTAAATTCTTTTCGAAGCCCTATGGCGCGGTGTATATCAGGTTATACAAGTGATTGTAAAGCATATCCCGTAGCGGATAAGTTTCTATAATGCGGGGACGTTTAATCGTTTAACGAGCTGAAACAATTTCACATTGGTACAAAACAGCACTTTCGAGTATTTCGAGCAGTTTCGAGTATTTGGAAGAGATACTTTCGTTTACAATATAATATAATATATGGTATAAGATATTGTACAAGATATTGTACAAGATATTATACACACGCATATTGTCCAGTGCAATGAAAAACATACAGGTTTTAGCAGCGAGAACCAACGTAGTATCGAAAAAATATGGAGGGTTCGTGGCTCGATTTATAAGTTGTTACATCGTAAGGAATGGCTAGGAAATGAAATGCGCTCGTAACTCGATTTAAGATAAAAACCGTGATCGGCGGAAGCGAGAGATTTTCGTCGTAGCAAGCCTCATTTCGTCCGGTCACTCGGGTGCCCGAGTTTTACGTAAGCCACGGTGGAACATCTGGAAGTTTGTGCGCGTGAAAGTGGACTACCAAGTTGCCGACGAGCGACGGTCAGTTAATTCCGAGCTCGCTCCGTTAATATTCTGCAATTCCAGCCGGGCCTACTCGATCGCGGTATCCCGCCAGCGGCTAGTTTCCTTCGCTAGGAAACCGTCGAGCGTTTAAATAACTTATCCGTTAATGTTTCTTCAAATTTTACTGACATCCCAATGATCGGTTATCGGGACGCTAATCGCATAAATAATTTAACGTTCATAATTAAAAAGTTCTAATGTAATTACAGACTCTCGAAGATACGAAAGAAGAGCGGACGCTACCCAAAGATGTCTCTCTACTCTCCACTCTGGCCCAGTATGAAAACCACGATGTATCCGCGAATCGGCACTTCTGAGAAATATAAACGCGCTCGATTCGCATTTTTACTACTTCCTTCCTACCCTTTTCGCCTATCGTTCATCCTAACGAACCACGATGATCCTCACCTTGCAGCTTCTTAATCCAGCCTTATCCTAACTCGCATCTCAGGTCTCAACGACGCGGCTCGCCTCGCCTCGCCTCGCCTCCCGAAAATTCGTTTATCGCGCACAAGTCAAAGGCACTGCAATTCCGAATGGAAGAAGGTAAAAAAGGTAGATGCGGAAAGAACGTAATAGTCGGGAGATCGGATGGAGAAAATAAACGTAATCACTCCGGCAAGCTCGTCGCGGAAGAAGGCGAGTCAAAGCTCGTCCGAAAGGTTATCACGGATGTGATGTGTCCTCGCGAGGGGAAAAAACGCTCAGGTAAGGTAAAAGTGCTGGTGGCGCATTTTCACGAGGGAATCGGATGCGCCTGCGTAGCGCGTGCTGGTGCGTCCAGCTCGGACGTTAGTCGACAGAATGCTCGGAGACAAATGGAAGTCGATCGAAAGACGGTCGTGTCAAAAAACCTGGCTACAAACGGGGGAGAAAAAAGTCTTCGCCCAACCATTTTCCCTTTCGCTCGGTGGTCTGGCTATCGCGAGCGCTATCGCCACCTCCACCATCGCCACCACCACCGCCGACTCGCGGAGATCGACGTGGGTACCTGGTATCCCTACCCGGCAGCCGGCTCGAAAGGTCCGCGCAACGCCTTCCTCGCGCTCCTTTCGAGCCCGCGGGCCTCGCATCTTCCGCCAAAGAACGACCGGGACATCCTCGATTATCTCCCTACATTCGATACTATCCCTCGCCTTGCGCGGCCGCGCTTCGCCAATTGTCGCTCTTCAACGTCTGCTCCAACGTCAGAAATCCCTCTACTATCGTAAGCCACTGCTGATTTCAAATAATTGGAATAACACGTTCGCGGCCCCGAAGAAGCTTTGCGCGTAAACTATTGCGTATGCTATCGTAGGGCTATTAACGGTATGCCGGATGAATTGGAAAAGCCTTCCGCGGTACATGGACCGCGTGTGGAGCGTCGGTTGCGATCGCTTTCCCTTGACATTCGTGTTGAGAAACACAATCGGTGATACGTGTTTGTCGATCGAAATCGGGATGAAAGTCGGTCGGAGGATCGAGCAAATGCCCGGCTATTATAATCGCCGGCCATATGGTTTCCAGAGATCTATAATGCCGAGGAATCGATGCGTATCGCAATAATTCGGCTGTCTTTAGATTTCCGAGGTTTACGAAGGAAAGTGCGCGCGATACAGAACCATGTTGTAACAGTTATTATTTTCATTCGAAATTCTCTTCTTTTCGTCATTTTGGATAGCGGCTAGCTAGCACGGAAGACCCAAGATGCTTTCCGAAAAGATCAAATATAAATATAAAGATCCTTCGGTATATCGATATTATCTTTTTAAAATGAGATCAAATCGGATATGCATTATGTAATTTTCAATGTTCCAGCCCTTCTTCCGATCGCAAGGACACGTGCCATAGAGAGAGAGAGAGAGAGAGAGAGTGGGGAGGGGGTGGGGGAACTGGAGCACTCTGGATATTAGAAATTTTTCTTACGGCAATACGACACGAGAACAACGCCCCGAGTGTCGCATTCCGCAATTTATTTCTCGTAACCGCATATAATCGATGATTCGTGATTATACGTATTAAGAGCTTCCGAGAAAAAGCAAAGATACAAATCTGTACAAACGAAGCAAAAGGTTACTTGGTATGCGTATGAGTTTAAAGTACCTTACATCGACTTAGCGCTAACCTTGCAAACTTTTTCCGCTTTGTGTCAAACGGAAAATTAAAGCGACGACTATGTCAAAACCAAAGAACAATATACATGCGAAACTCGCTTCCTCGCGTGGTATCATAGTTCCTTCAAGTCACGATTATGAACACCCCTTTATGAAATCATAGCGATATTAATGAAAAACTCTTCTAGGGAATCGAGTCCTGCCACACCGACCGATCCTCTCGATTATTCTTCTTGGGTGCGACCGCAGCGGCGACGCGAAGAAGCGTTCGTCATTGGTAATTCGTAAATCCGTAAAGTGATAATAAAAAATGTGTGAAGAAATACACATATCGTATTGTAGAAAATAGTTTATTTGTCTCGAGAAACATTTTCGAATAGATTCTGTTCGTTCTATTCTTGAAAAACCGGAGCAAATCAAATATTAAAAAAGCATATTTTTTATTCAATCCTCGCGAGTATTCTTGCGTAATATAATTAATTTGGTGTAACGTCTACATTCTTGCTTTGATACAATATCCTCCGTGTTAAATATATTATATTACTTTAACCGTTTGGGGTATAACAATCGCACACTTAACAACGCGCAAATCTGTCTAACGTGTATGAAAATCTCCGATAAAAGGCACCCACAACTTTATTTATGTACACGTAAAACTTCAAGGTCCGTGGTTTATAAAAGTATTATTTGGCTCGTACGCTCAATTTCTTGTAGAAGTACACGATGGCGCACGAGGATTTTGTCCGTGGACGAAGAATTCTCCCTCTTTGGAAAGGCGAGTTGGACGGAAATCCATTATTAATGACAAGAAAGTAAATTTGAAAGTACCCTAATGCCGTCTACGTTCTCTGTCCGACCATTCTGGAAGACGAGTTTCTCTAATTCGGAATGGCTGACGTTAATATCGCACCTCGTTCTTTTCTACGTCAATGGAAGTCAATCGCGTTCGTTTTAATGCGAGTTAGACGAAAAGCAGAAACTCGCCTGTAAATAGCACATTCGTAACAAACATAACAAACGTATTTGTGCAAAACGGCACCTACCGATCAAACAGCTAATCAATCAGCATATGGAAATAAATTAAAGGACGTAACGATAGAGACCCAGTTAAACCGATTAAAAGTCAATACTACTACAAGTTAAGCCATAAAATATCGCCATGAAATCGGTCATATTAGGCATACGCTAATCGCTAAACAACGCTCCTGCTCGGCAGTGACGAAAGCAGAGGCACGGAAGGGCCGTTGGTCGTTCACTGATGTCCAGGAGACGACAATCTTCTTTGGGACTGATACGGATTTTGCAGTAAGCGAGGCGAACACTCGATTACTCGTAGCAAGAGAGCATCGATATAATCTTCCAGGTCTAGAAGACGTTTCTTCTTGTCCGCCACTTCCCCTTGAAGTTGTATCGCCAATTCTATCAGATCCTGCACGAACAACGTCGGTCAATAACGTCGAAAATAAAGCATTCTGTTATTCAAAGAGCGCGCCTTCCGTATACGCGAAAAGGCTCGAAGTACCTCTCGGGATTTTCCCTCGAACTGCGCCAATACTTCGTGCGGTAGTCGACTCTTGGAAACCGTAGTCCTGATCGCGTCTTCCCCCCCGATGATGATCCTCTCCGACGAGTAATGGTTACCGTCGTTCAATTCCTTCAACTTGCCCTCCTTCTCCCTTTTCTTATCCTTCTTGTGGAATTTCTCCTCCTTTGGGCTTCGGCAGGCCGACTTGTCGTCCTTTCGATCCTTCGGCTTCTCCTCCTTGACGAGCCTCTCCCTGTTCGTTACGGCTCGGTCCTCTTTGCCCTTGAGCAGCGCCACTTCTCGCGGCGCCGGGCTCGGTGGTTCCGGAGTTTCCCTGAATTTAAACGTCGGCGATGGCGAGGACATTGGCGATGCTTCACGACGCTCGTCCTTTGGTTCGTCGACCACGATCTTTGGACTTGGCTTGCTATCCCACCTGAAAGGAGATCGATTAGTAATTTCAAGGAGCTCCGATCGAGCCATCGTCGAACGGAGGGCATTTCGTTCCTACACGCGGACATCGAGCCGATCGGCTTAACGCGGATGGAAGAGGTTTCTCGCAAGGAGATCTTACCTCCTCGGAGCGGCCGGTGCTTGCTTTCCATAGAGCTTCATGCCCCACTCGTCATCCTTGATATGTTCGATCTTCGTTAAGGAGGCCGTCGAGGCGCTCATCGAGAACCGCGGAGGCTTATGGGGGGCCGTGCTGGCCGGCATAGGTGGTGCGTGCTGCGAATCCTTGATGGCATTGTTTCCAGACGATGCACCGGACGTTACCGAAGGTATGCCACCGCCACTGCCGCTGCCGGCCGCCACTCCGACCGTAGGCGCGTTCAGAGACGACGCAGAACTCTTGTGAGATAAATCGTCGAACTGAAATCCCAAAGCTTCGTTCACGGTTACGTCGCTCCTCGCCTCCTTGCGACGATAAGGGGCAAGCTGCGATTTAACCATCCGCCCGATCACCCGACCTTCCTTCCTACCGTAAATTCGTCCTCGTCCTCGCTGATAACCCCCGGGTCGGCTTCTCCCGGCTCTTGCCGCGTAGCGCGAACAGCCTGCTCCTCCCTCTCGTCGAGATTCCCACTTTCCAGTTTGCTCTTACTCTTTCCCTTCACCCGACTGCCGATCGACTTGGCCAACTTCTTCAACCCCTTGCGCTTCTCGAAGCTGCCTATGCTCAATAAGCTCCCCCCGATCGACTGAGCCGCCGTTGATAACTGTCCGAGAGAGGATCTGTGTCGTTCCTTCGGGGCCAGATCCGTCAAGCTCCCGGCTTTCACGATAAACTCGATCTTCACCTCCAGTTCCCCCCTCTCCTTCGTATTCTCCTTACCGGCCTTGCTCCCTAGCTTGTACCTGGGTGCGAGCGATGGACAGAGGAAAAGACTGTCGTTACCTTCGCCGAGATGGCGTATTACTGGCGAAATATATTTGACTCGGCTAAAAATCCCCGACTACGGCCCTCGATTGCGCGTTGACCATGAGAAATGCCAAATTTCCGAGCGTCAAACCGACGTTCTGCGTCGCCGTCGATGCAAGGTCTCGTAACGCGTACTCGAGCGTAGGCACTGGCCACTCGTCGGCCCGTCCACGCCTCGATTAAGGCCTACGCCCAGCTCTTATTGTACACTCAATTGCCACGTTTAGCTTTAATTTTGTCCGTCCTGCTCCACGGGCTCTCGTTACGCGCTACGTCTCTTCGTCGAACCGATAATTCGACGATTTTTGCGTTTGCCTCTCGTAACGCGTAACAGGCCCTGGAAAACCGAGCCCGCATTCCTAGCGGTACACCGTGCCCAGAGTTCAAAGCTGCTCGTAATGGTCGGATGCCGATCGATAGAAGTTAACGCTAATGTATCGACCACGAAGGGGCCGAGACCTTTGTCTCGTTGTATAATTTTGAAAGGGCGATCTTCCGAGCCGTTCCTTCCAAGGACAACGTACCATCTGTTTCTCGGTCTCTCGTAGACGTCGAAATCCGAGAGCGGTATGCTGACCATGCCGAGGAACTCGTCGACTCCTAGGAAATTGCGATGAAGGGCGGTGAGGACGATCTCCGCCGTATTCCCCTGTTGCGGGATAAGAAGCTCGCATTCTTCGTGCCATTCCACATCCTTGACGGCCTTCTCTTTCACCGACGTCTGGTATTTCTCCTTGCCCAGGACGATGGTCACGAAGCAATCGTTGGTTTCTTGGGTGATTGCGCGTGGTATTAGTCGCGAATTACTCTTTCGGTTCTCGATATACGCCACCTTGCTTTGCTAATTTCCCTCGTCGCGATAATACCGATTTGGGCAAAGACAAATTTCACCCGTGGCCCAGCGTACCCCCGATCCGCGATATATTTTCTCCGATCATTAGGAAACGTGACTAGAGAAGATCGATGGTCGTGCAGCAATGGTATAGCGATCGGGACGATTACGAACGGTGGCCCCCCTTATAAATACAAGAGTGTGACATTTTTCGCTGACCAATGGTTCGAATGGCGATCAAACGGGTAACTGGGTCGAGTTGATCTAATTATGTCAGCGTGTATCGGCATGCATGGCGAAATTTGAAACTCGCGTAACCCACGTGTCGTGAAATGTCGATAACGGCCGCCAGTTTCGGCCTCTTGTTTTGAAAGCCGATATGCTTCGACTACAATATGGATGCACGCGTATTCCTCGATACTAAATATGCAGAGAACACGATACAACCAGCGCGTATCTACCGTGATATACACTGGCAACCGTGCACGATCGACGATGTCATATCTTTAGAGTTATTTTCCGTACGCGGGGAACGTCGAATTTTCATACTTACTATGTTTTCCTTTGGTTAACAAGTCTTTGCCCCTTTGAACTGTGAACAGAGAAAAGTTTTGTAGACGTTAGAAATGGAACGATTCGTAGCGCGTATCAAACGTTTGTTTACGGATAACGGGTATCAATAAAGTAGACGTCTTGTTTGGGAATGTTCTTTATTACCTGACGTGGTACCGAAAAAAAAAAATGATTATCCAGTTCTCCTTTATTCGAGTAACTTTCCTCGCTCGTATATTTATGAAAGCGCGGGACGAACTCGAATCGTCACGGGCCTTGAACGTGGTCGCGTTTAATCTTCCATTGTAGTAAAAGTATTCGACATTATGGATGCCATAGGATCGTCGACTCTTAGAGTCAAATCATTCGATATCGAACGAAGATTCTATTGTATATCATTCGTATTTTATTCTATTGTATATCATTCGTATTGTACACTTCGTATTTGACTTCGCGTCATGAAAGAACGAAGGCGCATCGTTCCTCCACGAGCGTTCGCACGCAGAACGCACACTCTGGTGCCTAGGAATTTCCACAGGTCCCCGTGGAACACCACTCCGCGATTTCTCGTACAACGAAGACCGGTGCATGGGAAAATCTGCTCTCTCGCGTTATTCTTCCACGACCGGAATTAATCAGGCCGGCGAGTATTTACTTCTGCCGTATCTTGCAGTACCGTTCACTCGAAAATAAGCTTCGTTCGACAAGATGCACAACTCGACGCGAGCAACCGTTTCATGGGTTACCGATTCACATCGAGCAGTGCACGGCGATAATCAGGGAAGACGCAAGCGCCGTATCGTCGACATTCTCGTGCGCAATGCGATGCAAAAAACACGATCGGCGGTTGCTCGGTCGTTGAAGTAGAGAATAATAATATACTTCGGAGATGTTTCTAACAATGTATCCACGACGAACGGCACGATACTTAACTCGACGTAAAACGAACGTACAAACTGAAAATGTAGGTGCATTCTCGATGGCTATCGAGCCGTTGTCGAGCAGGCTTACGTTTCGACCGGACGCCTTTGAATTTTCACCGTCTCGTGCCGATCTACGTGCCGTGCTGAGCGTAAAAAACGAATCTCGTAACCGTTGCCAGGTTCCAAATGTTACAACGTTACAAGTTAAGCTGGCATAACGTAGAAACATCCTGGAATATTACAATAATATTGGGCAAAAGAGACTCGATAATATCACCGTGCTTCGTCGAACAACGATACTTTTCGGGCCACTAAAACCTGGTTCACGATACGTAACATCGAGTTACGGCCGCTATAGACCGTGATAAAATTTCGTTTCAACGCGTCATTGTCGTGCCGGCATTCTTGGCAATGGCATAAATCAGGTACATACCAAACGGCGCATCATCGGCCAAAAGATTCTCGGAATTTGTAACAAGGATCTCGATGTATATCGGTGACGAATCGCGGCGTGATAAGATCACCGCGAGGGAGTAATGTGTGTCAATGTTCGACGGTCGCTGTAGTATGTCCAAGATGAGAAAATACATTGTGGTCCTTTAGCTTGTCAACGGTCGCACGTACCTAATCGCTGAATGCGTCCCTGCCACCGTGACGAGATTGCCAGGTTTCGTTCGCCTAGATTCTACCGTGGCTACGTAACCTAACTCGGCTGTAGCGTTAATCGAATTACGAGACATTTTCCGTAGGTCAAGAAAAACCACCTGCCAATGCAGGATTCGCAGGTATCGATGATGGATGTTCTCGGAAAGATCGAGGTTCCGCTTACCTGTCACTTGAACGTGCGTCGGGCTCCACATTTTGGCTGATTAGGTCACGCCGCTTGGTAATAAAATATCATCTACCGTTGTTAGAGCGAAATGCTAGGTAAATCCTACGCGATGGGGTACGGCACGGCGTTTGGCATTCGCATAACTTAGCCGGCTTTCGACACTGTTTAGATTCCGTCGGCGAAACCGCGGATGCAGAAACCGTTCGACGCACTCTTCAATGTACCAACGACAACTATTTACCTGCCCGCTGTTCGAACAACCGCTACGTCCGCTTTGCGCATCGCACACCATTACGACGGCCAGTGCGCAGCCTCCTCGCGCACCTACCAGCCATATGCGCCAGGGCCGCACTATGCCGCCAGTCGCCCCGCGCGTTCCTTCGATCATACGCTTCTGGTCCTTTCTCGCGCGAGAGAGGCAACAGAAAATTACCCTCAAAAACTGAGTAACGCGATATCCCTTGCAACCCTATAGATGTTTTGTCATTCTATAGTGTCGTCGTGGTTATAAATAGAGACTGAATCACGCCCGAGGTACCTCGATAAACTACGCACAATGGACGCACAAATGCATGGAAGAGTTAGTACCAGCGTCGCCCAATGTTGACAAGCACGCCGGTAGTTTTCGTGGATATTATAGAATATGTTTCTCGCAAGGACGAGGATTATGAAAGACACGTAGGCATACTTGACACGTGTAACGCACAAATATAATTAGGGAAGAGTACAAAGATGTTACTAGAAAGCCCGTGCCAATTTCCCTGAGATTTAAACGTAGCGCTGTGCATAGCTGCTTTGCGATGTTCCGGAAAGTTTGGCTTTCACGACGGCCTGCCTCCATGGCATATCAAAATCGTAGAAACTACGACGACGAGGGGGATTAAATATCGATAGTCGTAGCCTTTGCTGCAAACTGGGTAAATAAAATAAAAACATAGCCACGTGTACAGGTATGCGATACAACCGTCGCCTATAAACATATCATGGCAAAAACGTGTATATATTTGGATACGGTCCAGCAAATGTATCGACACGATATAGTAAGACACGCGTATAGATATATTGGGAATACACATCAGCCAATGGTTATTAATTTCCCGGAGTTTCCGCGAACGCTTTTTACAGAGACGCAAGGCGCATATTTATAACGCTAATAATGTCCGGTCTGCTAGTTAAATACATGCCTATAAATAGCCACAGAAAGTGCGAACGGCCAAGCGTTAATCATGCGACGAGCGTCCAACGATAAATTATCCTCCGTTCGTGGATTTCTTCGTACAGGAACGTTACTTTAAACCAGAAAGCGGTAACAAATTTTGGCCGCTAGTAAAACGGCTGGTAAAATCGACGAAGCCTTGCGCACGTAAATTAGCGGCAAAAGCTATGCAAAAACGGAAGCGGTAAAACGATATCCGTGATTGAGCCCGCGCGTTGCCGTAATTGGCGCGTATTTTAATTCTCGCCATTTCATAATCAGTTAATACCAGCTCGCGACTGGTACGTGCATCTCCGCGATTACTCATCAATGGCTTGTTCGCGACAACCAAAAACGAGCAAACTTCTTGTCTCGCGAGTCGGGCACTCGCGAGCGCGCCTATCAACTCCACGAAATAAGTATGCCCCACACCGCCGAGCGGTTTTTTTCCGAATACAAGGACGATTGTTCTGGCAAGAACAAACGCGACAAGTTGCGGCATACTCGCGTGCATTCATTACGTTTGTCCCGCTATTTTATCATTCGTCAGAGCTTATCGAGACACGATCATTTGCCAAAATCGACGTCGTTACGTATACGATAACACAATTGGTTTACGCATCCGGCGCTTCACCGATGACACTAATTTGGAAAATCGTGACATATCCGGAATGCTCGATCGGCAACGCAAAGGGGCGACCGGTAAATGGCCCTGTCTGCATCCATCTCGTCCTTCGGACGGAGTAATTCAACGCGCAGCCTCTTATCGTCGACGCGATAACTTTATCGTGCATTCAAGTTTTGTTCCGCAGCCACGATGCGACTACGGGTAACCAAAGCTTATCGCGATACACACTCGTCCAACTTTCCTCTTGGAAACCACAAGCTAACTCTCGGTCCTCTCCCCCTCCCGCCCCTCCTTTTCTACGCTCTTTCCTCTTTGCGAGAGGCAGCCTCGACTTGGATATGGTAATAGGATCGTCACGCGAAGGCGTATGCACGCATCAAGGTTGTCGAGAAGATGCGCCAGCTGGCTGCCCGATGCAGCCGCTTTTTGCCGTACATCCCGAGGGACTGCGCGACAATGTAGAGGAATATCGGGACGATCCGGTGACACCGTACATCGCGCAAGCCTGGCTTTTAGCCGCTCTCTCTGCCTACCGCCAAAAGTCAAGTCCCGATGTTAGAACCCTAGACGCAATAAGTCGGTGATACGCATAGATCGCATTGCCCCGGCCGTGGCAGTCGGTGGAATCTCCGAGAGAGAAAAGAAGGCGGCGCTCGTCCAACCGTGCGCACGCGATAAACTCCGAACAGGGAGAAAGAATTTCAGCATGGTTGCGCGTAAGAAGGTAATCGCGAGTATCGTGGATGCAACGACCGGGCCGTAGCCCCTTTAAACGATGTCAATTAAATTACGCTCGCGCGCCGTTGCTTTATTCGGAGTACCGCCAAGAAGGTCATCGCATGACTATTCTCTTTCCCAGACGTAATACGCGCACGATACGCCACCGCTCGAGAACTCACGGTCATTTCTCTTTGACCCAGCGTAATTTACTTCGGTGCCAAAGGAGCGACTTTGCACGGCACGATTCAGACAGCACGTACGTACAAGTACATCGACGCGAACGTGATTCCACGAGAGCGTATTGCGTTTCTCGCGACGCCGCTTCTCCGTTTTTCGCTTTAAGAGTCGCGGCGGAGTCAAAAGGGGCAGTGGCGGATCCCGATGGTCGGGCAGGATTTCCCTTCGGTCGAGTCGCTCCAAGATCGAGACAAAAACAAGGGCGCATCGTCCTCCCGAGATCGTTTCGCCCGACGGACAGCCCGACGCCTCTCGTGACGTTTTCATTCGTCGGCAGGTTTCGCCTGATCGTGGAAGGAGCGTTTGTCGCACCTGCCGGCAGGTGGCGATGCGAGGATCCTCGCAGAGAGGACGGCCGAGCAGAGCGGAGCGGTCCCCCTCCACGGAGGACGGGTTGGGGCGCTAGGATTACCTTTGTTCTTTTCCAGGCCCCCCACCCGAACTCGCGGCGGCCGAAGTCAGCGACAGCGTCTCGCATGGATTCTTCGGCCGTCCTGTCCGAGAACGTGTCGCTTTCGAAGGGGGTCCCACCTCGCACCGCGCCGCGGCCGTCCCCATTGGTGCACGTGATCCAGCGTACGCGTGAACCTACCTTTAAGCTCACGTTGCCGTCCGTTCGCCGATCGGCGGTGCCAGTCGCAGTTGGCATTATCGCCTCGTGGCAGGTGAACTCGAGACCCGGTCGAGGCAGCTCGCCGGAATCACGGACTTTCGATCTCGGCGGTGGACGAGCGAGAGCGGCTGTCGCGCGCGCGCGTGTCGCGAGTGAGGGATCCTTGGAGCCTCCTCCGAGCCTTTGGCCGATCGGTGCCTGCCCCCGGAGTCGCGTTCGGTACGAGGGCGAGACATGTCGTCCCTGAAGGGCGACAAGATGCCGTACGCGAGGCTCTGCCATATCCTCAAGTGGGACGACTTCGACGGGTACGGATTCAACTTGCACGCCGACAAGGGGAAGGACGGTCAGTTTATCGGCAAAGTGGACGAGGGCTCGCCGAGCCAGGCCGCCGGGCTGCGGCAGGGCGATCGGATAGTCGAGGTCAACGAGATCAACATAGCGAACGAGAGCCACAAGCAGGTGGTCGAGCGCATCAAGGCCTTCCCCAACGAGACGAAGCTCCTGGTGGTCGATCAGGAGGCCGACGACTACTTCAAGGCCAACAACGTCGTCATCAAGGGCACCATGGCGAACGTCAAGGTGATCAAGACGCCGGAGAAGAATCCGAACAGCGTCGAGCAGGAGGAGCGATCCGACGGTAGCAATGCCTCCGTAGACGAGGTACGTAACGTCTTCGATAACGTTCTCGCTTTCTCCCGCCGATCTATGGGCGCGCACTCGCCGACGGTCGAGAGTTCTCAACGCACAATACGCCGTCTACCTTTCCGCCCATGGCCTATGGCTGGACTCCGCGTTCGCCATGTTCGAGAGTTTATCGTATCGACGCGTTATTCACCTTCGGGCACCAACGTCGCCGTGCACTCTTCTCTCGAGCGTCCCCTTCTCTCTCTTAAGCGCCATTAAAAAGATTTACCAAGGTAAATACGTGGAACGATTTCGAGAGATGGCTTGGGGGGGGGCGGGGAGGGAGGGGGTCGCATTGGTGGCGTCCAGTAGAATCTGGGCCGGGCGAGGTGCGTAAGAGCGCGGAATCCACCTGTTGAATTTGTCCTGCCGGTCGCCCAGCTGATTCTCTAGTCTCGTACCAGCAAATGTGCGGCCGGCTCTTTGCATCTCCATCCGCCTCGTACGGCCAAACTGCCGCCGGAACAACGTTCATATTCGGTCGTCGCACTGCCGAATCTCCAGGACCGTCGCACAACTCGGATAACGGATTGCCCCTGGATTATCCTCTGGCAAGTTACGTTTATAGGCGTGACTCAGGCGAGTACGTCAGCCGAATAATAAGAATTAATCATTTTCCCTTTCCCGCGTACTCGATAGGCGCGCGCGAAGAATAAAGAACCGACGAAAATGAAAGCCCCGCTTAGTCGAGCAGAGAAAATTCTCGATTCCTTTGGGAGCAATTTTATCGCTAAAGCAAATTTCTGCTCCTCAAATATCCCATAGATAATCGACTAATGAGCCCGCCGAGGAGGAGGCGGCAGGCCAACGGCAGAAGTGCCGATAGGCGGTTGGCGGTCTGGTGCCATGCACCACCCGACCGTACGTACCCGAGCGGGACACGCGCGTCTATTCGGAAACATCTGTGTTTACCCGGCTCGATTACGCGGAGAAAAAAGAGAAAAAAGGGAGGAAGAAGAAGAAGAAGAAGAAGAAACGGTCGGGCCGCCTTGCGGCGAATATTCGTTCTCTCATGTACGGGTGACTTGGCGCATACGTACGAAGCGCACCATTAATTTTGTTTTTGCGCCTTTCCGAGAACTCTTAACCGCACATCTCGCGATGCCCTGGCGCACGGTTTTCCTAACATGATCCTTTTCGAAGAGAAACTCCAGGCTTAAGAAAAGGCTCGCCATCCGCGTACACGTTGTTTAAGTTTCGTGAATGAAAATTCCGAGCGTGCACCGACGATCATTCTCGTGTCCCGCCTTCTACGATGACGAAGCGATTTTCCTTAAATTACAAGCTCAGCATCCAGGGAGAATCGGGCGCCGTCCTGGTCTTCGGATACGCGCGCTGGACGGAAAATGCGGAATAAATAGTGTGTCCGTCCGTCGCACGACGAAAAGGTGGCACGTAACGTGCTTTAACGTCGTTCCAAAGGGGGCAAAAATATCCATATGGGAACGTGCGCAAAAGTACACATAGAAGCATTGGCCCGCCCTGCCCCTCTCCCGCCGATGAGACAGCCACGGAGCGATAACTCTGCGTTCCCCTTGATATCGTTATCGCAGCCTCCGCAATTGTTTAGATCTCCCTCCCCCTCTCTCTTCAACGCTTACGAGTTTCCCCACGTTTTACCCGTGCGATGTAACCAGCGCGTGCGGCCTCATGCAATTACAAATATTGCGCCAAGCTGCATGCGCTACGTCGCAGGGGAATATCGCCGATTCGATGCCGTTCATTTTGCTCACGTCGCGAATTTTTTTACTTATCGTCATATCCGAAAACCGCTCGAAATCGCGACCGATCTATCTTGCGGTAGTAACGCTGCTCGTATTTTGTTGAGCATCGTTCCAATATAATCGACGCGCGCGCGCGCGTGTGTGTGCGCGATGAAATAAGAATTCTGCAATAATAAAGACCGCGTTAACGGTGGCAATAATCGCGAGCGCACTCTGTTGTCCGATAATCGAGCATGCATATTTCCATCGTTATCGCGTAATAAACTCTAAGAACGGAGTGGCCGTTTGAAAAAATGTTTTTAGTCGTTGGCGGAGTGCAGGACATACGTCGAAAGCGTATGCTCGGCGAGTAACGCGAATGACTCATCTCTATCGGTTGCCGCGGATAAGCACGTATAAGTACTGGGAATTTGTTCCGTTCGAGCGAGCCTTTTCCTCCCGAACGCAACAGCCGCGTACTACTCGCTTGTATTACGAAAGAATACTCGCGGTGCGCAATTAGGCGCGTTTGGGCGACTATCCGCCGAACGGGCCTCTTCGTGGCCGACGATGCCTCGACGATGTTCCCTAGGATGTACCGATTAGGGAGTTAATCGCCGGAAATTCTCTTTTTTAGGACACATGGAGGTGGCCTTAATTGTTCTTCATCGAGCATCACACTATGCGCGCTTCCTTCTCTCCCCTCGAACGTAATACTCGCGAAAGGTTCTAGACGGTAGATTTGCGCGATGGTTATCGAGCCGTCGATATCCCATCTTGATGGTAATATCGATAAATCATAGGGTAAACGAAGGTAAACGGCAAAGATCTCTGAACATGGCTGGACGGATTTCCGGTAATTACCATGGTGTTAAATTACGTAAATTCCACGTTCCACGTTATTTCAGGCTACGTAACCGAACTCCTTTGCACGCGTTCGTCTTCCGCCGGTACGGCGCTTCCGCGAAACGCTTCTCCGATGCCAGCGATCGGACGATCGTCGCCGATTATACGATCGAAATATCGTCCAAGCAGTTTACCCGATGAAACGAATCCTCTTCGATGACACAGAATTTTGGAGCTATCGTCGCAGTACCAGTGTGCGCTACGATGTCGGCACTCGTATCGTTAACGCAAATTTGCCTCGTGCAGCTCGCGCGGTCAATGCGTTTCCTTTGGTTTGGAAACGATTCTCGGTATCGGTACTATGGCCCACCGACTTTGCAAAATAGACGTCACGTCCAGATGGCGTTGCTCAAGAAACATTTAAATCCGGAAGCACCGATGCGCGAGGAGGTGGACGTCCAATCATACTCGCATTTCAGACGCAATCTCCGAAAATGAGAAACAGCGGTACCGGCGCCGATGTTTCCGCCCGAAATTTCTCGCGGCAGTCTCGGGTACCAGGCGGTTATGTAAGGCAAAACGGGGGAGAAGATTTGCGAGGAACGCGAAGGCGAAACCAAGGAGGAAGGTTCGAACGGAGCGTGGCGGAATAATTTCCACCGATTTCGGGTTATCCGTATGAATGCCGGGGATAGCGCTGCGGACATTCCGCGCCTAATTTGAACGATTTTCGAGGCCGGCATGCCAAAAAGACGCGCGTCCTCGGATGAATACGTATGCAGATAACGGGGATTCCCCTTCCAGAAAGAAACGCCTCGTACGACGGTGCACCGTCTTTCTGCCCGTTCGGGAATAAGCGAATAGCCGCGTGACCGGACGACGAGCGGCTCGCGCGTCCCACGGTGGCCGACCAAGCCCTTTCTGGGTCACCAATTTTCCATCTTGGTGCTCGCCGCGTCCTTCCTTCCTCGCCCATCCCTTACCGACGTCCCTCTCTCTTCCTCCTTCCGCCCGCTGCTCGCCATCCCGCGCGTGCGCCCAGGACGTGAGCTCTGACGTTATTAGAAAATAATTAAATCGCAAGCGCAATGGTTACCGCAACGCCGTGACACGAATTCTCCTAGTTTTATGGAGACGTTGCGTCAGCCGAACGATGGCAAAACGACCTCTTTACTCCCGATGATCGCGCCGTACGCGAGGAGCCGAGACCTCGACGTCGACTTTGAGCTCTTGGATTCTCTTGGCGTAGCGTTGACTCTTGGCGAAACAAGGTTGCGCGGCACCTTGGCTCTGCGCCTTTCCGAACCCAATACGGAACGCGATACCGAAAAACCCGATTTCGTATTTTGTCGGTAAGAGAAGATTCTAGCGGGGAACGTTAACCGACTAACATTATTTCGAAGGGATTTAAACGGTTAGTGGCTCGAGAACCGGTTTGCCGGCGCGCGCATGGCTCCGGTCGATGGAATTCCTTTAAGTACCGTTCGGAATTGCATCAGGATCCAAGGTCATTATAAGCGTCTTTCGCGAAGCCTCGCGACGCGTCACCGTAGATTTTTCTGCCCCGTACGCACGTACTTATCGAATTCGAAGAAAAACCAAACGTTCGATTCGGCCTTGGCTTTCGCGGCCTGGCTGCATTTCTGAGATTTACCCGCCCGCACCGCCGAGCGAGAGGCGCGTACTCGCGTAACGAGGAAGACGCGAGAGGTGTTTGCGGAAGGATACGTAATGAGGCGCGGTTTAGAAAAGAGCCCGGCCGCTCGACGCTACGCCATGCTCGGGCCATACGAGGCTCCCTTTAAATTCTCATCCAAATTTCATGTTTCAGAGCGCGCAAAAGTCCATCGGCTCGAACGACACGGCGCACAGCGATAGTACACTGGTGGCAACGACGACGATGACGACGACGACGACGACGACGACGACGACGACCACGACGGTACCTACATCGACCACGACGACGACCGCGACGACGACGTCGCTGGAACCGACGGATGGACCAACGGGTACGAACGAGAACGAGAACGAGAACGAGAAGGAGAATGTCAACGAGCAGGATGCCCGCGAAAATGGTAACGGAATCCGAAGCGAGGTGGGTCGCGTGCTCGGAACCGGAAATGGCAGCGTGACCAGCAACGAGCCGCGGCAGGGATTGAACCTGAAGATGAGCGCAAAAGAGCTGAGAGCTCAGCTCGCGGCCCGCAAGAAGTACGATCCGAAGAAGGAATCGATCGGCTTCAAGGACAAGTTCGACATCGTGCAGAAGTTATAACCGGGATCTTCCTACGACGATCTCTCGTACGTTGCGCCACGCTCCACGTCGGTTTGGTTTTCTCCTATCTCGATCGGCGATCGATCCTCGTACGCGTTCGCGATCGCGGCCCTCGGCGTACCTCGGAAATTACCGGATGTCCTGGCCGACGAATCCCGAGGTTTCCTCGGCTCGCCGCTGCCCGCCTATCGCCGAGCGTCTCGCCTTCTCGATACGCGACACGGCACTCTCGTCGTCGGCTCGCCTCCCGACTCTCCGCACCTCGTAACGCCCCAAACCTCCCCTTTCGAGCCGGGAAACTGGAAGTTTGCTCGGGCGGTACACGAGAGCGGTCGACGATCGAGATCGCGGTACCGGGGATAATACCCCCGAGGACGGCTGGAAGGACGAGCCGGAGCACGAGGAAGGGAAACGCGCTCTGGTAGAGCCGTGTACCGCTCGCGGCCTCTGGAAATTCTTAAATAAAAACAAATACATCGCGGATTGTTATCGTAGGAATAAAGTCTGTTATCGAAGCAACGAGCAAAGACTTTACGACGAGGATCGTATTGTTCGAGAGCGCAATCTGCATCGTATATTGCGACACGTTCTTTTCAGGCTCTATCTCTTCGAGGCAGGGTCCGCGCATTTGGAGGAAGAGCGCGCAGGGCAGGTAAGGAAGGAAGTGCGGTTAATATGTCTGGGACGTAAATTACGTTTAAAGCGGAACGGCCGTGGCAAAGTAAACTGCAGCCGCGCCGACCGTTACGATGGAGTTTCCGCGGCCCAAGGCCGGCCCCGGGTTTCCAGCTCCGAGCTCCGAGCTCCGAGCTGCGGCTGCGGGTTCTGCCACGGGAGAAAGTGTAACGCAACTCGCCGGCTCACCGTTCGTTTCTGTTATCGAATTCGGCACACGAATCTTTCGCGCACTCCAAATTACGGATATGTATGCGCGGCGAGACGCTCTCGATCCGCCTTGATTTTCTCTCGCGCGCCTCTACTATTCCAACAGCCCCCGAGTATTGTATTCCATTCGACGAGCTTCAACACCCGGGAGTATCGATCGCGGATCATGCCAACGACTTTTACGCCGACTCGTTCGAGTCCACTCGAATCGACTCCAAGGCGATAACCCGATGAAATTTCTCGTTTATTCGTCGATTAACCTCGCCTTCCGGTCGTGGCGCTAATTATTTCGAAGGAGACCGAAGTGGAAGGATTCGTTTCGCGTACGCGACCCCCTTGGTCGTACGACATATTTTATTGCTCGCCCGTCGATCGCTGCTTCGTTGTAGCGCTAAGGCTGGGGGGGGGGGGAGAGGCATAGCCGAGCAGCGTCCTTCGGCTAATCGTATCCTTGATTTCACCCACTTTCGACGACTTGCACGCGAGGAAAAAGCATACGGATTCGATTCGAGCGATGCCCGACGATACCTTTTTTCTCATCCTTTGCGAGATCGGAAAGTGCTTTGCGAATGTTTCGTCGAATGCGACAACGTATTTTATAAGGTACATCGAGGTGCCGATCGATAAGGTAACGCGATCTTATCGAGACTCTCTCGTTAGGCGTATCGTTGCCGAAATTTCCTAGCGATACCCGTCGCAAATTAACGAGCGTATTGTGCAATATAAGGGAGCGCGATGAGAGCGCACCAGAGGGAGAAGGACGGGGTGATACAATTGTGAGAAGACATCTGGCGTTTCCACGTTCGTTCAGACGCGCGGTATCGTCGTACCGAGGAACGCGAGCCGAATAGAAAACTTGGCTGCTGCCTAACCCGTTGTTACCAAATATTACGGCAACGCGTTATGCAACTATAAATTATCGTCGGCGTCACCTTTCCTTTATGCACGCTCCATACCTTCGAGAAACCATCCCGTTCTTCCCCCTTAACAACGTACATTCCATTTTCTTATAATTCTATCGGTCCAACCGAATCCCACGTATCTCACGGTGGCGTACTTCCCTTAAAGGCATTGGCGTATAGTTTTTTTCGGACCTACTTTTTTGGCCTGCGCGAGTCGATTGTCTTGGCCGAAGGAGGTATGCCGATAAACCGCGATATGCGGCCGTAGAGACGTTGCGCGCCGGCTCGACGATGTAAAATCATGTGGGATGAAGCTGATTTTGAACGAGACGGAAGAGCCCCGTGGCTCGATCGTTGTGCCGCGAGCTTACATCTTTATTCTGGCCTTCAAAAGTGCATTTACGTCATAGCGGACGAATCGCGCGTTTGTTTTTTCTTCGTGTCTCTTATGCTTAAACCTTGGATGGTGGCCACGAGCAATCTTGAAAGTTACGTTGGCGTACAACAGTCTCGAAGGGGCATTAACGATCGTAGGTCATAAAAAAAAAAATATCTCGTAAGCATAGCGTTCCGTCGACTCCTCATATCCGTCGAGGACGCTATCTAAATCATCCTCGAAATATCTTGTTTTCGTCGGAGAATCTTTACGAATTCCGACGCATAATCGTATTCGCCCCTGTAAATATATGTTCGTGCATTAAAATCGGTGTAACGATCGGAAAGAAAAGTGTGCGTGCGAGGACGATTATCGAGCAAAAGTGTTCTTCCGTTGGCGGATTAAAGGGTAATCGTCGAGGTCGTATATCGGTGGCCGATCGTATCGCGGATTCGTCGCACGATACGTAAGAAACGCTTACTTCTCGTTCACTCCCGTTTCTCGATCGTCTCGATCGCGGATAAAAATCATTCGGACGAAACGCGGAGCTCTTCATTGGCCGGTACGAGTTAAGAATACTGGCTGTGTAATCCAGGTATTTGGAGGCTTTGGTGTAGCGATCGCAATCGCATCCGCGACGATGCCTACATATCTAGATCGTTGCACCGAATCTTTGGAATGTATATAAACTTCTGCACGTATAAATACGCACAATTCTAAGTAAGATCCAAGTACGCATGTTGTTACGATTATCGCACATTTCCAAGATTATTGTATAATCATAGAAATATAAGCATTATGTTTGACGACAAGACTTAGTTACGTTACTCACGAAATTACACATGTTCTCGCGTACATGCATGTACGTCTATGACCTATTGTTTTCAATACACCCATTTTTCCCCGGTTTGTGGTCGCTCATTTCATCTCCGTGCTCCAGTTCCCAATTTGCAAAAAAATCGCAAACGGCTGGGCGCGATACGCGGGGCGCATTGGTTGGATCGATCGCGAAAAGAAACGATCGTGACACGATGAAAAATATGCGTTATCTAATCAGGGCATAATAGATGATACCGAGTAACAAAATAATGCGATTGAAATGCCAAGGCTGCCGCTTCTGCGTTCCACGAACGAGGTAGGTCATTTTGGACGAAGGAACCGAAAGGGAGGACGACTTTCGCAGAATCAATACGGTTAATGAAATGAACGATCCACGTTTCCAACAATCTACGAGACAACCCGCACCGCCTTGGAAAGCAGAAGCGTACGCATAACGCAAAGATAAGAAGGCAAGATTAGCCCACCGGCAAACGAGCAAAGAACGAGGTCAACCATCGACCGCTCTTGTACGGGCACGAAGGGGCAATGGCGCATACGCGCATACGAAAACATCTGGGAACGTTTCTTTCCTCGAAAAAAGAAATCAATACGCGTCTTTTATCGGAGGATAGCGGCGAGCTCGTTCCACGTTACGAAGATCGCCCGACAAGTGGCACCACGGGCTAGACTTCGTCAAGTCGTACTTATCGATCGAGCATCTCGCATCTTCGACCATCGTCTGGTTTTAAGCGACATCGTCTAGCGCCCTGCGCCTCCACCTTGTCGCGCGTCATCGAAATCTCCACGATTTTTACGCCGCACTACGAGCACGCTACGAGCTGGGAAAGATCGAAGCCGAATTTTGCCATCGCAAAACTGCGATAACATCGCGATGCTGTCGCGAATAATAATCAGGATTCGTCCGTACCGGTCGAAGTTTCTCATCGATCCAAAGCTACGCTCGGAGCCTCCTCTTCGATTCCACTATCTATATTCGCGCGATCCATCGAGACTCGAGTCGCTATCGAGAAAGGATCCCGTTGCCCTTGAAAAGGTGAGCGCGCGCACTATGCTCGCACCCTGTACGAATCGTAGAAGGAATTCGGGGGCAGCGTCCGTGCCGTCGAACGTGTTCAGTCGAGATTCGGCTGGGCGAGACGCGTCGACCCGAGCGCACACGTCGAAGCTCGTTTCCGATGGCGATCCTCGATAAGGGAGGATCGGCGAGGTCGGCGAAGGTGGTTGGCTCGGTGCGTCGGCAAAAGCTCGATCTAACAATAATGAGGGAAGGACGACGAGGGGTGCGAATCGGGTTGGCGGTGGGTCTAGGCGTGAGCGAGAGCAAGACGCACGGACGGCCGAGCGAGCGGTGCGAGCGAGAGAGCCCGAGAACCGGACATATATGGTTGCGGGGTCCGCCGAGCTCTCAGGTTACGCCGCCGGCGCTAACCGTTTTCGCGACGACGCTCTCCCTCCTTCTTCCTCCGCTCGCTGCTCCCTCGCGCGCGCGCACGCACGCACGAACGCTCTCTCCGAAGGAGGAAGGGAGGATGCGTCCAGTCCGTCTCACTCGCGCCACGACCAAAAATATCGGCGCTCGGGAGAAAGAGGGGCGCGACGAGTGGTACGGCCCACGGCGACTCGTCGGGCAGAAGCGTGGCCGAGACAGAGGAGAGGCACCTCGCGCTCGCTCCCGAGAACGGGAGGGCTCTCGTTATTTCGAGAGATCACCCGCTCGGATCCCCCGCTTTCTGGAATCTGCCCGATCGCCGGCCTCTTCTCCCCCGACGATCGAGGGCCCCCGCGAATCTCCAGCTCCGAGTTTTTTCCGCCGCGACACCGCGCCGGCCTCTTCCCCTCCCAGATGCGCCGAGCTTTCCTCCCCGCTCCACTCGCGGTTGCGATCCTTTTGCAGCTTCGGCAGCTCTGGCTCCTCGTAGGACTCCCGAGGGAGGCTGGCCGGTGCGCGATCCTGCCTGGAAATCTCTACGAGCCGCCGTCTCTCGAGAGGCTCGATCTTACTCGCGACGATGCGTGCCGCGCGAGGGTTGAATCCTCGCTCGGCAGCCGCGATGGCTTATGGAGGCCGATAACCTGGCCACGAGGGATTTACCTCGATCCTATAGCTTCCGCGCGGCACGAAGCGGGAGATATGCCGATACGATCGTGACGTAACCCAATTCCTTCGCGCGGCTCCTTCAATACGATTCTTGAAAAGTTAAAATGGTTTCGCGTCTATATTTACCGCTACCGTACGTCTCTTCACCGCCCATGCCAGTATACGGGCCATAATATTGCCGTAGGATCTGGTCTCCTGCGTAGCGCGAACGGCATGATTTTTCAAGAATTTTCTTCCGCCGATTCGATCTTTCGAATTGTCTCGCCGTGATTACAGCCGCTGTTCCACCGTATCGTGGTTTAGGGCAGGCAGAAACGTTCGTCCCTCCTCGCTGCGCTCTCCCAAGACGTTGCAACGACAAGATGCACTTTCTCCCAGAATAGATATCAGCCAAATAGACACTTCGGCACACGCGACAAATTCCCCGACGACATTTTAGTGGCCACTCTCGTTCCACTACCGGTAAACGTCCGTACATAACAGAAATGCCTCTATCCCGAGGTAGGGAGGTTCGCGAGGATGTACGAAACCGAAAAGGGTGGTCGCCCTTATCGCCTCTCGAGTTTCGCGTGGAACGCGAGTTGGCGGACACTGGTCGGATTCGACTTATTAGGGTCGCTCGCTTTCGATCGCGAGTCTGTATCCCCGGATGCTAAGTCATGGGAATCCCTCTTCGTTCCGAGGGAAGGTGCGACGATGCAAACATACATAATAGGGGCCGGTATCTCGTCCTGTCCTCGCACTCATAACATCTATTTCCAGAACGGCCCGAGGACTAACTTTAGCTCGTCCGTTCCATATACTCGAGCTATTCGCCCACTCGGGCCCACTCGCGCGGGATACGCGATAAACGAGCAAATAAGTGCTCTGCCTTCGTAAATTCGCCCTCACCTTTCCGCGCAGCTGCTCGCCTCTCGATCGCGCGATCGATCCGAAATTATTTACCATCGCAGCTGCCATCGAATCGTCACTTTTGCTATCGCTATTGCCCGCCAGAAATCAAATGTACCGATTCCGGAGAGCGTTGAGCACGCGGAAGCGTGCCCGTTCCGAATGCATCCAAGCGGCAGGATCGTCAGACGTTTGGAGCAAATCGGATCCCCGTCAAGATGAAAGAATCGCAATTTCTTACGCGTCTCCGGCCAAAAAGGAGGCGCGCTAAAAATATCTCGTACGCGTTAGCACAGGTATCGAAGGCGCGAAATCTCGAAATGACCAAAGACGAGGCGTACCACCAATGCGGTACGTCGTTCAACGCGCGCTCTCGGAACGCGAAGA
This sequence comes from Ampulex compressa, assembly GCA_038496175.1. Lineage (NCBI taxonomy): Eukaryota > Metazoa > Arthropoda > Insecta > Hymenoptera > Ampulicidae > Ampulex > Ampulex compressa. Next base: position 60,667 of record JBCFXI010001017.1, read on the forward strand.
CTGGAAGGGAGTCGTGCATTCCTCCTGGTTCTTCGCGGCAGGAAGGTAGCGCGGAGGAATGAGTGCAAATAATATATCGGAGCTTCGAGTCGATCGTCGGGCCTTTCCGAAACGAAAGCTCGTTGGATCGTGGATACGAGGAGCGAACGTTAAGTCGGCGCCCAGATGAATATCCGATGACTCGTGTCGGCGGCAAGGAGGATGAGCATTCGGACAGGCCACACCGGCCAACGAAAGAAAAAGACGTCCAAGGCTCAAAAATACACGCACACCCACGTCCGCTTTCCGGACGAACTGTGTCAGCATCCATCCATAGGAATCAGCGCGAAAACACGACACGGTTTCCTCGCGAACTTACGAAACGACGGTTAGCATAATATTTTTCGTCTCCGGAGCCTTGCTCCAGCCCGGCAACGCCTCCCTCACCCCCTTCTTCTCCCTCGACTCTCACAGCTCTCCCCTTTCTTCCTCACAGCCGCCCTCGCTCTCGCGAGCGTGCTTCTGCGAATCGCACGATTTACCATCGCCATTCCGTTGCTTATTTCTCTTCGGCCGTCTCTATATTTTCCCAAGACCGACCACCGACGTGGTTATTAATAATTCCTCGCCGACGATTAAAAGCACATCCCGTACGTTCCAAATAATTCGAATTTTATGCCAGGGAAGCGGGGACGCACGGAGAAGAATCGTAACGAAAATACATCTTCGATTAATGATCTGGCTCGCCGACCCGTTTTTCTTACGCTCAAGTTTGCGGGTTCGACCCTGCGGAGGTTGCGATACGTTTCTTCTCATCGAAAGTTCATTTTCCCCCCTCGGCGAAATATCCCCGATCGGATCCGTGGGATTGGCAAAGTGCTTCGGAGTTGGTAAACGTTCGTGCTCTAGAAAAGAGAGAGATTGGCATAATGTTTGTTCGTGAGAATGTGGGCGCGTAGCGATCGGCGAGCAAAGCGGGGGAGCGCGGTGTGCGCGAGCGTTAAAGTCGTTGGGTATAGATTCAGATTCTAATACGCAAAGATAGATTCAGCGGTGAGGGGCGATCGTGTATATTTAGAAAAGTACTCCGCTTGCCAGAAGGCGGAGAGACTCGCATCTTGGTAACGCGCGCGAGATTTCTCTTTCCCTCTCGCCGTTTCTTTCTCTTCTCGTCCTGGCCATTCTCCCGCTTTACGCGTATTCTCTCCTTGCTCAACCGAATCCTCCTCGAAACGCTTTCCGGACGAGCACGGATCGCGCGCTACTCGAAACTATGTCTCCGAGAGCACCGCGGTAATTCTACGCCGAGTAATCGGTTTTGCGATTAACACCGACAGCACCTTCCTCTTCGGTGCTGTGGAAACCCGCAAAATCGGATTCTCGCTCGCGCCGAGGAAACAGCGTCTTACCGAAATAAGTGCGCGGGCAAAAAGTTCACTTCCTTGGCATCGTTTCGCGCTCGATGGCCACTTAACGTGAATAATAAGCAGCTCGCGATGCGTAAACGTCGACCGAGTGTCGGAGAACGTGTTCGTGATTAAGCGACAGACTCAGAGCCGCGCAATGCGGGATGCAAAACGTAGGGGTATAAAAAGCTACGAAATAAAATAGCTCGGTCGCGTGGGTCGGGAAAAAATGTTCTCCGATTCTCGGGCTGGCAATTCGGCGTAACCGTTCGATATACTTGTCGCGCAAGTGCGCCGTCTGGTTCCCATATACGTTCCTACATCTTAGCAGGCTTTCTCGCGATCCCATTCGAACCGAGCGCCGGGCGATTCTGCTGGATATGCCCCTACTTTGTAGAAATAAAGCGGAAAAAATGCTGCGCGATACGCGAGCCAAGATCGAGCACGATCGACGCTCCATGGCCCGTCATTGTTTTCGCGGCGCGCAGGTATCGAGAATGCGGCGTACCGCCGATCGGAATGAAAAATTTATTTTCGTAAGGTACCGCGGCCAAGACCTAGTTTTTCTTCGCGCGGCGTTCTATTTCTTACCAGCACCAACGCCTTTCTACTTTTGTTCGGGAATGAAATTCTCGATTCGAATCTTCGAGAAGCCTGTACGAAAATAACTCTTAAGTACCTATTCTTCCGACACGCTTCGAGATTACAAAGTGCAATACATCAAAATCGTTTTACGCCTGGCTGTGCGCGAAAGATATTTTTGTAGACGGTTTGCCCCGGTGAGGGACGACGCGAGAATGCTTTACGAAGGAAAAGACGAAGGATCTTCGTCTTCCGCCATGGAGAGCGAACGACGCGTAGGGCCGCGGTCTCTTCGAGGCCCATCATCGCGTCGTTGTTTATCGGATGCTCGCCCATACATCCGCATCCACATTGTCATCGGACGAATCCGCGAAGCCCGGGAATAACTCCACCGACATTCAAAGGACGTTCGTATTTCTCTCGAGTAAGGTATAATAGTAGTCGGAGACACGAGGCGGCATCGCGTGGCCAATGTTAATTTTGAATCAAAGACGTCGACCTAACATTCTTCTCGTATGACTTCACGACCATCCAATACCGCCCGACGCACCTATCGTTTGTTTGCTGCTCGAAGGAGCTGGGGCGTCATCGGTGGCGTATTCGCCGCGATCTTTGGCCGACTCGGGGAAACGGGCGAGGATTCTCGATCCTCCTCGATGCGACCTCAATCTCGAGACTCTGCCTCGGCTACGATCGCGGAAGACGACTCGTCGCGGCATATCTCGTCGAGGGGCTGGTCTCGTTGCGAGCAACGTCCAAGCTTGCAGAATCGGAAAACTCTGGCGGGCTTACGCCGAATGAGATGAGGGAGAAAGGCGAGGGGACCTATCGTATCCAATTTCCGTGGCGCATTCATTGATCCAAGCAGCGCGTGGCCTTCCAGGTGGAGCGCGGAAAGGGTCGGTGGCGCGGGAGGCACGTGCGCCTAGGTGAGGGACGTCCGCGAGGATGCGGCGGTACTTTGACGGCGGTTCCTTCGACGCGCTCTCGCGTGGGTGCGAAGCCGGGAGAGCGAGAAGGTCGGAGGGGCGGGGGGCTGGGAAGAGGGCGGGAGGGTGGCGGTTTCGGCGATCGGAGCCCGAGTGGAGATGGCAGACTCCACCTCGAGGCACCGCCGCGATATTGCGCCGGTTTAGTTACCGCGCGGGGCCCCGCCGACTGGGACGGCCAACCAAACACGCTCCGTCGAGAGGAAGAGGCGAGAGACAGGAGGAAATAACGCGAGATAGGAGGAGGCAGAACGAGGAGCGCACAGTGACGACGAAGACGATAGACGAAGACGAAGACGAAGACGAAGACGAAGACGAAGACGAAAGACGACGAATACGATCGAATCTCTCGGTTCTCTCTCGAGGCCCGGATCGTAGCGTACTCGAGAGTCGTGGTGCGCGAACCGGGCGCAGGTGATCGTGCCGAAATAGTTGGTGGTAAATATCCTGCGAAGGTGTCGGTAAGCCGGCCAAGGGAGGAACGAGAACGCATCTACGAGGTTCTTTTTTTGTTTTGCCACTTCGAGGTACCGCACCGGGAACGGGAGAGCCTCCTAGCGCGTATCTTCGCCCAGGGATACTCGAGAGCCAGGTTCAAGTAAGTTCCGCTCTTTCAGACCGGATCCGTGGCGGCCGAGGGCGGGAGTGCGTTCGAGCGAGCGAGGGAGCGACCAGCCCCCCATTTGCCGCGTCATCCTCGAGCTCGGCTTCGCTCGCTCGCTCCACCAGCTTGCCCTCCCGCCCATCGGCGCGACCGATCGCGTGTGGAACAGTGCGCAAGTGTGTCGTCAAAGTGCTCCTTCAAGCTCTCTCGCACGATCCGGCCCGCGCGCAACTGACCGAAGGTCATTTTCTCCATTCGGCCGAAGCGTCCCGGACTTTGCGGCGGGCTGCGTCGGGCGAGCTGGACGTCCGGAAGCGGTGAGTGTCCCTTTCGCGCGAAATCGCTCTCGAGGGGGGCCGACCTCCGAGTGGCGAGGGCCGCGGGAGCGGGCGTCGGGGGGGGGGGGGGGGGGTAGCGCGGAAGGGGGCCTCTCGGAGGCAGTGGTGCGGCTCGAGCGCGGAGGCGACGCCGCCCGTTCCGGCCGCGCCGACTGACGGGTACGGCGGCCCTTACGCGCGCCCGCACTCTACTCTCCAACGGATATGGCCCCGCGATGGATTTTCCGATCCATATCGCCGCGTCCGTGACTAATATCCACGAGTCTCCTCTCGCATCTCGGCGACGGGGACTATTCGTGGAGCACTATCTAGGTATCTAGGCTCGAAGTCCACTTATTTTTAGAGAGACGTCGTAACGCGCGGAGGAGCGGGTCGTCGCGCCGGATGTCTCCTCGAGCCTCCGTGCCTTCTCTCCTGGTCCTCTCACCACCGAGTTCGCCTCCGTCTTTCTTTCCGCGCGTCTTCGCGCGCCTCCGTCTCCTTTCCGCGCCAGCGATTTGAAATTATCTCGCGCGCCCTTAGCTTCGACGGACTCGGCGAACCGGGAGGAGAGGTTTGTCCTGACGCGGCTTCCACGTCTTTCGAGCGCCAGAGCTCATGCGCCGTCGCTACTTTGTATCTTTCCTTCGTAGCGCCGTCCTCTTCGAAGGAGCAAAGAGGAAAACTAGTAGCGAAGAGAGGGCGACTTGGCAAAAGTTTAAGAACGTCGCTCTGTAGCGGGAAATTCCCTGGTCGGCGTTCGACGAGGGTCTCTCCTCGATTCTCGTTTTACCCGCGAAACAAATCTCCGCCCCCTCCCCGCGTTCCAGTCTTTCCGCCGTTTCGCCGTATTTATAGAATCGATTCTCGGCCGACCAAAGATCTTCACCTGTTGATCGTGCGCGTTTTGTGGCAAGTAGCGCAAGGTGACTAATTTATTATTTCTAGCCCCGTTTGTCATCGTCGAGCGATGCCGCCCGATATACTTCTTGTCCCATTCCGATACGTATAATCGTCGGCGGAGGCTGCCGCGATCGAAGGCGCGTCTCAATTAACGGTCCTCAAAATGACGAAGCGCATACCGCGAGGCTCGGCTGCCCTGGCTCTTTTTCCAATTCGCCGACCTCGGCCGATTTCCTCGAATCGTTCAAGGGTGTCGTATCGATGCCGATCTAAAAAACAACGATGCGCTCTTACCCTTGGGGAGGCTCGGCGCGTCGGAATCGCGGTGCCGGAGAGAGCCGGCGGTAGCTGGCGAAGGAGATTTCGCACGGCCGAAAAGCGAGTTATGCCCTCTGGTACGCCAGTTATTCCTCTCGACGGTAGGGCCGCGTCGAACTTGACCGACAATTTTACATCCTCGAATCTCTCGCAACAATGGCGTTTCGCTGCAACGCGCCTTCGGACATTCTCGTAATCTCGCTTTTCGCATTATTCCGTCCATTATCCGCCCGTAGCATCGAAGATCCAGGCCACTTTGCCGATATCTCCTCACGCGGTCACCCCCTCCCCCCGGCCCCTACCCCGCCAGCGTCGCCGGCACGTCTCACGTCTTACGTCAAAGAAAAGACTTTCCCGAAGGTTCGGGATAAATAGGTCCGTCGATCCATAATTCGGATGCCGTCGACTTGGCGTGCCTTTGAGTCAGAGCACGGAAATAGATCGGTACGCGGCGGTAGAGTGACACGCGAATGATCTTCGCGCAGACGGAAGAGCGTGCCCACGACGCGTACCGATTATTAATTATAACCTCTAGGTCGGATAGAGTCCGCGCGATGAGCGTCTTTCGGCACGTTCCTCCGCGACCCTGCCATATTTCTTCGACGTGCCGGTACCTTCGGTGAATCATCGTCTCGCGGAGCAACCTCGGAGCTTTCGTCCCCCTGCCTCGAAGGTCCTCGGCCGAGGCGAAGGAACGCTGGTGGGCGAACGCGCTGCCAAGTAAAATTGTGTCGCGAAGGGAGAGATACTCGCGCGCGATTCAAGATCGATATCCCGATCCGATCGTCGAGTATTTGGCCACGCGTAGGAAATGAAGCGGCAGCTGGGAGTACTGGGTGTTAAATGTTATTAGGTCGTACCGTCATCGAACGCGTCGGATCGCAAATAGACGATAGAATTATGCCAAGCTGAAGCAATCCATTCTATATAGCTATATCTTAAAATATCCAGCCAGGAACGCGTAAGGGTATCCGACTCGAACGGGAATCTTAAATTTCCTCGAACGTGGGATTAAAGCGATTTTGCCATTAGCCGGACGCGCCCTTCGGTCCGTTGCGTGTCAGCGGACAACCGCTGCGCTCGCCCTTTCCCCGATCCGAGTGGAGGAAAGCCGCGGAGGATGCTCGACTCGCCGTTCGTTCGCAAAAATGTCGGGCCCCTTAAAAGAGTGTATCTCCATTCTATTTCGAGGCGAACAGCCACGACCTCCGATCTAGGTGATTGCCAAAGCTTTCCTTCGAATCGAGGCGCGGTCATCGTCGTCGATCCGTTATGCTTTCGAGACGCTCCCGCCAGGATCGGCTCCTCATTGTCAGTGCTCCAACATTGGTCGGCCGTTCGACGCCCTTTAGGATAAATTAATCCTCGTGCAAATCGAGCTTGCCCGATCGCACGCCGCGACGCGAGACCGTTGAACCATAATTAGGGTTATTCTTAGCGCGGAAGCCTAGTTTTAGCGCGAGACGACGACCGGCCTCTTGGAATTTTGAACGCTTCTCGAAGATCGTTTCGATCGATTCGCTCTAGATCTCGTCGAGGGGACCTTGTCCTCCCGATATCTCGAGTATCGTTCGTCCCGAAGGAATAGCGAATAGCCACGAGGCTCGACGTTGGAAAACCGGATTGGAAAGAGTTTCCTCTTCTCGTCTCGTCTCGGCTCGGCTCGGCTCGGCCCTTGCTCTCGCGCATCGTCCTCTCGCTTCGCGGATGCGAGGCGATTTTTGGTAATCGCGGCGAAATGGGCGATAAATGGCGAAAGTAAGGTCCTAGTGGAGGGCGGACGGGGAAAGGGGGGCGGAGAGTCGGCGGGCACCCTCGGGCGGATGAAAAGGCGGAGAAAGGAGGCGGCGGAATGAGAGCGGTCGTCGCGAGAAATGCGGCAATCTTGAGAATGCCTCGAGGCCGCTTGCCAAGTCTTACCGCGACGCTGTAACCACTCGGCCCATCCGTTTTGGATGCCGCGTTTCTTCGGTCCATCAGCCTCGGCGCCCGCATCTGCTCGCTCCCGTCTACAGGCCTCATTACGCCTTGCCGCACTTCCTCGCTATCGCCTTGATTAATAGCCTTTTCGAAATGTCACCGTTGCCAGAAATAATGCCGATGCGAGGCCGAACCGTCGTCCGGATAAAGACCATTTCTCCGCGGCCCGCTATTCGCCTAGTCCCGCGATTTGCATCCTCCGAGGGCATCCTCCGACTGCATCGTCCGAAAATCGAAGACGATCGAAAATTGGACCTTCGAAAAGCTTGGGACGGTCTCGATGCGAAGAGATATCGGACTCGTATCGCACCCCGTAGATCCGCGTTTCCACGGTCAGATGCCAAACATAATAACCGATTACCAAGATAACCGGCCCATCTATTTTCGAGCCAAGATTCGCATTAATAATAGAGGGCTTACGTCAGCCGCTGGCCTTGGGCATCTTGGAAAATATGCTTGGAGATTCCACGGAAATCCACCAGTGGCTACGCTCGATTTCAACTCGGGCCGCTCGTTACAGGCTACTCGGACGTCCAACGAGGATTAAAATATCCCTCGAGATATCTCGATTCGAAGAGGAGGACTCCCGAAGCTTCGAGAGAGCATCGAGCCGCTCTTCGTTTCGTCCGGCAAAGAGGAGAAACTCACCTTAGGCGCCACGCACCGGTTCGTTCTATTTCGGTGTCTGTCGGCGCATATTTTCGGCTAGACTCGAGTCGTGCGCGAGCTTAGGGAGCAGGCGGGGGAGGGGGATAGAATCGAAAGGGGTAGGAGGAGAAAGGGATCCAGGGTCAAAAGGTAAACTTTGGTTTTGCAGGTAGGTTGTGAGGGAAATCGAGCGGCGTGGAGGGAAGGGGCTGGGAAAGCAGGTTGGATGGTGCCGCGGGCCGGCGCCGTTTGAAGCGAGGAGGAGCAGAGGGCGGGGAGCGATAGGTCGATTCCTGGTGGCCAATCCGGGTACGTTCGAGAGCCGAGCTCGAGGGGACAGGGGTGGCGCGCCACCCTCGGTCGTTGGCAGGCGTAGGTGCGAAGGCGCCCCGGCAGGATGGGGGTCGCCGACGATTTCGCGCCGAGCTTCACCCAGAAGCCGCAGCTTCGGCAGGAGGACGACGGCAACCGGCTGATCTTCGAGTGCCAGCTGGTCAGCTCCCCGAAACCCGAGATTTCCTGGTTCCGGGGGGAGACCGAGCTCGGTCAGGATGACAGGACGAACTTCAAGATGCAGAGCATCGGAACGAACAAGTTCCTGGTGGTGCTCGAGCTGGACGACGTCATCGAGACGGACGCCGGCCTTTATAAGGTCAAGGCCAAGAACAAGATGGGCGAGGTCGCGGCCTCGATCAATCTCAATTTCAGCCGTGAGTAGGACCATTTATTTTCGAGCCTCCCTTCGGGATTCCGTGCCTGGAACTCGATCGCCCCGAGCGACGTCCTACCCTGCCGAGCTCCTCGCTCGGATTCCCCCGATCCTCTCTGTCCTTCGGTCGAGTGTAGCGCCGGACGTCTCTCCCCCCCCCCCCACCCCACCCCACCGCCCCCCCAACCTCGCCACCCTCCCGGACCTTATTTATTTCTGGATCTACATCGAGATATTGTGTTTTCCAGCTGTGGATGAACCTAGGGAAAAGTAAGTCCGTGATGTTTGCCTCAGACGGAAAACTTTGCGCCGCTCTTTCCGTTTTGCTCTTTCTCTCGCTTTCTTACGCCCGCCTCCCTCGTGTTCGTTAACGCTACTGATCGTCCCATCTCGCGCCGCTTATCACGCTTCTTTTCTTTTGTCGTTCTAGCTGCCGAGCAGTCGCTTAGAAGGGGGTGAGTGCACTTGGCTCTTGCGCCATCTTTTCCGAATGCACCCCAAGTTTTAACGCACTAACGCTCGATCGTAAACGGTGCAGAGTAACGGCCATCGATCGATTCTGTGAAACCCAAATGCACGTGGCTAAGGAAAAGGAGGAAAAGGAGGGACCCTCGGGCCCTACCGATCCACCTTCTCGTAATAACGCTCTCGATCTCGCGCGAACACCGATCGATTTGGTTCTGCGCGCGATAAATAGCTTCGGGACGGTTCGCGATTTCCTCCGGAAAGCGATCCTAACGATCGCGGAGATCGTTCCGGCAGGATCCCGAGCGATCGAGACGGCTGGCCCCTCTCTTTGCCCGATAATATTTAGATGCGCACAAAATGCGCCCCTGTCAATGTAACCTTTTCGAAATGCTCCCTACAAGGATATCGATGGAGCCGCGCGTCGAATCGGAGTGCTCTCCGATAATCGCGATGCGAATAGTTCGGCGGTATTTCGCGCGAGCTTTTTCCTCCCCGTTCGCCCTCGGGATCAAAGAGGAGCCTCTCCGAGGTGATAGAAGGAAATCACCTCGCTTCACCCTACCCGACTCTCTTGGATCCCTCGAAATTGGGTCGAAAGTTGATTTCGCCCGAGCCCCTCGCCCGCCGGCCGGCAGATGTTATATTTTCGGATCGGATCGACAGACGCGATTCCCGTGAAATTCTAAAAGTAACGCGAGCTTCTATGCTTCTCGAATGTTTCCCAATATCCGCCGCGGGCCGAGCTCGAGTTTCACCAGAAAAATGCCTCTCGAGCAGACGCTTCGAGCAAAGGCGCATCCTCCCTGTATATGAGACCCTCCTCGGTATATCTCGCGTACGTCAAGACGATTTCCGCGGATCTGCAGGAGCAACGCGGATCCCCATGCTCCTCGAATGCCCCACGCCCCCAAAACCGAGCGAGTCGGCCGAGGAGGGCCCCTTGGACGTTTCGACGATCGGCGGGAGGGCGCGAGGCTTCTACCTCGACGAGCGAGGGTTAAACGTCGTCCGCGGCGGACGACAGCGTGCGGCGATGCGTACCGTGGAAACGATCGACGGCAAAGTGCGTCGAGAAAACAGCTGCAGCCCAGTTTCTCGCTAAACTTAGCCACGATTCCTTGGGCGCCACGTAGAACGCGCGCCTGCCTTTCGCGCGCCTTCGAAAACCTCGGGCTACCTATGGTGCAGCGACTTTCGAAAAACCGGCCGACCGCTGCCCCGCCGGAGATACGAGTTTGCGCCGGACCGAAATAGCTAACCATCTTCGAAAATAAATCGATCCGTCAAACCGATTTCCGCGTGTTCGGTCCGAAGTACGAGTAATCTCCCGCCTATCCTCGCGCATCCTCGCGCATCCTCGCGATAATACGTCCTCCTCGACGCCGATCGATGTCGCTCGGGATTGCGATACCGACAGCAAGAGCTTGCCGCCCTCCGCAAGGAGCTCGCGAGTCGAGTTTCCGCGATATGGGGCCGGGAGGTATCGACCGTTACACTCGAGGAGATTGAACCGTATTTTAAAGCGAATCATCATCGTTCGGGAATCCCGATGACCGGTTGTCTCGAATCTCGGATACGAACGGTCGCTGCCGAGAATTGGTGTGGAGGCGTGGAGCAAAGAAAACAAAAGTTATTCCTGGCCACGCTTCGGGGGGCTGCCGATAAATCCACATGCACCGCCCACGAGCCGAGTGGCGGTGGCGCGGAACGAGCCAAATCGTACCTTAGGCGGCAGCCCTGCCCCTCTCGTTCGGAAGTCAGGGTTGAACGAGGTAGCGAGCATGTCCCGTTCCACTAACGGCGTTTATCAGAATGCATCGCGTGTTTTCGCAGGCTCGTCAAATGCACGTCAAATGCACGGGACGTAACCCCCGGTTGGCCATACCACGTAACCGCCCCGTTCCTCGCCCATCCCTCTTCCCCTCTTCGCGTCTCCTCGCCCTTACGCGCGTCGTCTCCTTCGATAACGCTCATTAACCGCACTCGACTATTTACCCGAAACGCCTTGTTTTCGTTACGCTAGAATATCCTCTCATCCTCGTCGGTTCGCCATTATTCTAGTACGAATCGCGCCATTAACCAATCATCGGGATTGTTCGTTTTGCATCGATTTTACAATAATCCGCTTCCCCTGCCGGCGCGCGTGTGTGAAAAGCCAAATTGGATTTCCAGACAAATCGACGGTATCGCACCGACTTTTGCGAAAAAGCCGGCGATCAGACAAGAGGACGATGGCAAACGACTGCTTTTCGAGTGCCGTATCACGGCCGATCCCACGCCGAAAGTTACGTGGTTTCACGATGGAAATATGGTCAAGGACTCGCCGAGACACAAGGTTGGTCGAAAAGCCAGGGCGTTGCGGAGCTTCGATCGGGAAATCGATCGGAGCGCGAGTCGGAGTGCCGCGCGGCGTTCGTCTCGGGTAAACGTTTCGCGCAAAATTTCAGTTGACCGTCGACAAGGATGGCCACTCGTACTTCGCCACTCTGGAGATCAAAAACGTGACCGTCGAGGATGCTGGCAAATACAAGGTCACGGCGAAGAACGAGCTGGGCGAGTCGAACGCGACCATTTCCTTAAATTTCGACAGTAAGTATCCACCGCCGAGTACGCCCCTTTCCGCGTAGCCTACTTGCGCACCGATGGCCCGATTCGCCTGCTTTCGCTTCATTTTTTCATAAATCTTCTTTGCGATGGCCGACGTCGCTTCGCGCTCCTTCGCCTCCTATATGTTTCATTTTGTAAAGCGAATGTGGAGCGACTCTCGTAAAGGCTTCCCATAGCTCGAGGGCGGCCGCGCCGCGTAACACGCGTGATCGGTGATCGGGTCATCGGTCCTCACTCTTCGCCCTCTCCTCACTTTCATTCGGGATGTATATCGGTCATCTCGTCTACCCTCGATTCTACGACACTCCCTTCTTTGCCTCCTCTCCCCCCGGAACGTCCATCGGACGCACGTGCGCTGTCTTCCGAATCTCCGTCTCTCATTGCCTATTCTTTTCATTTTTCTTTTTTCTACACTTCTTTGGCAAACTTTCGTCTCTCTCTCTCTCTCTCTCTCTCTCTCCCTATCCACGACGGACCTTTATTTCTTTATTTTTTAATGGTTTATCTCGGTCGAGCAACGAGCACGTATCGATTGTCGGGCTCTGCGGAGCGACGATATACAGCCCGGTTGATTCTAATCGACTAAAAGACACGAAGAAGATCGTTTGTACATACTTCACCGTGAGGCCGTAGGCTGCAGATCAGAGTAATTAATATGCAACGTATCGCTGCTTAAATGACGTATTAATCGTAATCCGCATTGCGGGCATACGATCGACGATCGAAGGAGGAAGGCGAGCTTCCTGGCGTATCGAGTTTTGCTCGCGCCACGAAAGAAGAGCTGGCCAAGGCCGAGATTTCGACCGCCGCAACTTCGATCCTTGCCCAAAGTGTGCTCTTGGCCTCATACACTGACGCTTCGTTAGGTTGCTGCAATTACCCTTCTCACTTCATTCGCAAATCGTGTTTGCCGTGTGATACGTTGACGTAAAACACCGCACTTGCATCGCGCTGAGTTCGCAGAAGTTTCAAACTGCGTCCTCTCCTACCCGACCAACCCCCAACCACGCCTTCGGAGGCTCGAGCGCGCATGCACGCACGAGATTATTCCTCGCACCGATCCGCACTGTACGATTGCCACGCAGAATATTTCACGCACCTTCCTAAATATTATTCTAAACATTCCTCGACGGAACCCCCCACCTTTATCCTCGATCCTTGGACTCGTCGAGTCCGGTGGAGGAGGATCGGAGGCGAGACCGAGCGAGTGCTCTCCTAGGATACTCGAAAAGGAGAGGATGTCTCAACGCCGTAAAGGTGCGTTTCGCGCGAGCCACTGTGCCCAGCCGTGCAGTGGCCCTCCTCCTCGAGCGATGACGCGTGCTGGGGTAACGAATCGAGCCGGAACGCGACGTCGGCGCGAGCGGGAATCTGCGAACGCGTAGGTCCACACATCGATGCGAGCAACCTGAGACGTACGAGACGATCGCGGTGCGCCGGGCGAATCTTTGATCGCGGCAGGATTAAGGTGCGATTTTCCAAGCACGTCGAGCGCGAAGAGTCGAACGTGGTGGCGCAAAAGGGTAAAGATCGATGAGCGCCAGAGGAGGATCTCGCTTGTCCGGCGCCCGGCCGACGAGACGCTCGGGGCTCTGCCTCGGCGTTTCGAGAGAGATCCGGGATCGGAGAGATGATCGTTGCGCGAAGGGTGATTAATCGATACGTGACTCCTCGCCGATGCGAGGCCGAGCTCCCTCCCTTCTCGACCACGTCCGCGCGCGTCCTTCGGAGTGCGACATCGTTTTTGGCGAAAGCGGTCCGTCCGACGCGCGTCGCGACGAGTCTCGAGGGGATCGAGCCGGGCATGAACGACACGAACGTGTAAAGCAGTGTCGAGGTTTCGATGATTTGTGCTAACGTAGGCGACGAGGCACCAGTACCCGACGACGGTATCAAACCGACCTTCACCGAACGACCGGTGATAAGACAGTCCGACGACGGTAACACCATCACCTTCGAATGCCGATTAGTCGGCGATCCGAAACCGAGCGTCAAGTGGTAAGACTGGATATTTCATTCGAGCATGGAAGTACGTCGTTCCCACGATCCCCGGGAAAGTCCCAGAGTCGCGAGGAAGTACCGCTTCCTCGGGAGCATGCGCCTTTGCCCTTGGGAAATCCCGCGCGAAATTTGGCGAGCGTTCGAACCAGGAGCTATTCCCGAACGTCCATGCATGCCACGTCCCTCGACTCGACTCGAGCCGACTCGACTCGCGAGTCGCGCCGTTCGAGGGGACGCAACTCGGGCCCCCACCCCCGCCCCAAGATGCGGCGCGTACTTCCAACCCTCCCCGACTCACGAAAAGCATTCAGCGAGCGACTCGCTCTGTTGCGGCCGAGCAGGTATCACGGTAGCGAGGAGGTTAAAGAGGGCGGGAGATTCCAGATGTCCCTGGAACTCGATCAGAAACTCTACCAGCTGGCCAGACTGAGAATCGACAGCGTGGCGAAGGCCGACGCCGGCGAGTACAGAGCCGTGGCGAAGAACAAGCACGGCCAGGGAGTGGCGACGATCAATCTGAACTTCGAAGGAGGCGACAGGCTCAAGTACGCGGGGAAGATCCGAGACGAGGCGTAGCCTCTCGCGAGGCCGCCCCCGGCTGGCGCGCACCTTCCCGGCCCCCCTCGCGCCAGAGCTTCGCCGAGCGAGAGCGCCGACACCCGGCAGGGGGTCGATGCTCGGACGGGGAACGTGGCGAGGGGATGGTAGAAGCGGCCCAGGAGGGCGAAGCTCCGGCGCGAAGGAGGGCCGGGGAAAGGGGCGAGGGAGGGAGGAGGGAGGAGGAGGAGGAGTGGGGGGGGGCTCGGCGCCGATCGCCCCTCTGACCTGTCGATTTACGCAGAATCCCCGACGGTAAGCCACCTCGATTCCCGAAGAAACCGACGATCCGTCAGGAGGGCGACGTGCTGATAATGGAGTGCGTACTGGAGGCGCACCCGGTGCCCGATATAACCTGGTACCAGGGCCAGAAGGCCATCTCCGACGGCAAACGCGTCAAGATGTCGCGGAAGGCAACGGGCAAGGACGCGTACTTGCTCACCCTAGAGATCTCGAATCCGACCAAGGCCGACGGCGGGAATTACCGGTGCAACGCGTTTAACAACTTTGGCGAGAGTAACGCCAACATCTCCCTCAACTTCCAAGGCAAGTTTCACCGAAGCGACCGAGGCCGAGCGGGACCCCTCGTTGGTCCTCTTCGAGTCCGTCGATGCCCGGGCTACTCGGCCCGAGATATCGAGTCCACCTTCGGTGTCCCCCTCCCCAAACTCCCTTCGTACGTCCCCCGATTGGCTCCTATCGAGGCCGAGGGAGCTCTCGAAGGAGGGCCAGCGCGCCCCCTTCGTTTCCAATCTCCCTTGGGATTCAGGTGAGTCGACCGCCGTGCCTCTAACAGACTCGCGCCATTCCTCGCCCTCGCTTGATAACCCATCAAAAAGGACTAACCACTTCCGGAGGTCGATGCGCGAGAAGGGAACGTCCCTCGCCTCAACCGCCGCCACCTTCGTCGCTCTCGATCGAGAAACGAACGTCGCGGCCGGTCCGCTTGGGCCCGGGTGCGCGAGGCCACCCAGGGCCGCCCAGGCTCTCGCGATTTCTCCTAACCGTGGACCTTCCCAAGATGCAGAAGAGGGCGCGGGCTTTGCGCCGTCCTTCGTCGAAAAGCCACGCATCATTCCGAACGAGACCGGAACCCTGATAACGATGAGGTGCAAGTGCAAGGCCAATCCGAAGCCCGAGGTGACTTGGTTCCGCGGCACGAACGTCGTCAAGGAGTCCTCCAAGATCTCGATCAAGACGAAGACCCTCGAGGAAGACGTCTACGAACTCACGATGGAGATCAAGGTCGGTCGAGGGAGGAGGAGCCGCCGGTCGCTCGATCGGCGCCACGACCGAACTCTCTAACGATCCTTTTCGCCCCCTTAGGACCCCTCTGCACCGGACGGCGGTACTTATAGGTGTCACGTGAAGAACGAGTACGGCGAGAGCAACGCCAACTTGAATTTGAATATCGAAGCGGAGCCGGAGCCGGAAGGGGACGGACCTACCTTCGTGGAGAAACCGCGTATACAGTCCCAGAATCAGGGCAAGCTCGTGATCATGGATTGCAAGGTTAAGGCTAAGCCTAAACCGCAGATCGTCTGGACCCACGCCGGTAGCGTGGTCAAGGAGTCCTCCAAAATTTCCATCAGCATCGTTCAGGAGAAGGAGGATGTTTATTACATTAAACTGATCCTGAACGATCCCGGCCCGGAGGATTCTGGCCTCTACAAGTGCAACATAAAGAACGAACTCGGGGAACTCAATGCGAATCTGACTTTGAACGTGGAGAGTGAGTATCTTTGCCCCGTTGTAACCCCAGGCTCTCCTCTGGCGCGGCCCTCGAATCTCGAGAGTAACCTCGCTTCGTTTCGGCTTCAGTCATACCGGTGATCAAGGAGAAGCCGAAGGTCGTGAAGATCGTGAAGAAGAAGACGGTAATAGTGGAGTGTCACGTCCTTTCGAAATTCACGCCGGATTGCACCTGGTTCAAGGAGACCCAGGCCGTCAAGCAGGACAACCGACACAAGCTTCACGTGGAGCAAGTCAGGGAGGTAGGGTCGTCCCTCTTTCGCCCGGTTCTTTCTTCTTGCCTGGCCGGCCACCAAACCGTCGATCGTCTCGATCCGATCGGCGGCGAGCGCACGTATTTCTCGCCGGGGCTAATGATTCCCCTTTCAGGGCGAGTTTGCCGTGAAACTGGAGATCGAGCAAATGACGGCATCCGACAAGGGTACCTACAAGCTGGTGGCGCGAAACGAGAAGGGAGAGGCCACGTCTCAGGTGGTGGAAGTCACGGAGATTCCGGAAGGGGGCGAGAGACCAAAGATCGTTTCCGGTCTCAAATCCGCGGTACGTTATACGCTCGAATCTTCTATCCGGTGGGTGAGCTTTACGCGTCGCACTTCTTCGTGCATTCACCACGAAAGATATTTCCTTGCAGACCATCGAGGAGGGCAAATCCATCGAACTGGTGGCCAGTCTGGCTCAGCAAGATCGCAAAGTAACGATCGTTTGGTACAGGTTAGTCGATCCACCTTCCTCGCCTCCCTCCACTGGTTCGGATTGGAAAACCATGATTTTCGGCCCTCCTTGCAGAGATTCCACGGTGGTAAAGGCTTCGAAAGAGATCATGATATCGTTCAACGGTACCGATATGAAGCTGACGATTACCTCCGCCACGACCCAATTGTCCGGAACGTACAAAGTCGTAGTCAGCAACGAATACGGCTCCGAGGAATCATCCGCCCGGCTGATCGTCAAGGTACACCTCGCACTATAGTAAAATAATCTTGACGGTGCATCACGACCTTTGGAATTTGTGCGAGTAAACGTCTCTTCGTTCTATTTCACGTTGTCCCCCCTTTATGATCTGTCCGATGGAATTCGAAGAAAACCCGCCTGTGGAGCATTACCCTTTTTCGATGTCTTACCGGTCACTGCTCGATGAAACTTCTCACCGATCCTACCCGAAAGTAGAGAAAAAACGAATAATACCCCCGTATCGAACTTGGTGTCGTTGATCGTCTCTGCCCTGTGCCCGTACTCATGTCGTTTCATTGCTCTTTCCAACTAAATTCCCCAATTTTGCATGCAAATCCCCGACGTTTTATTTCAGAAGAAAGAGGAGAAGAAGGAGGAGGAGGAGGAGGAGAAGGAGAAGAAGAAGAAGAAGGTTGAAAAGAAGGAGGAAGAGAAAAAGGTAGAGAGGAAGGAGGAGAAGAAGGAGGAGAAGAAGGAGGAGAAGAAGGAGGAGAAGCGAGAGGAAAAGGTAGTTCGGCGGATTATTTTCCTGTTAGAAACACCAAGGTTTGATAGGATTCTCCATAATGCGTATTCTCCCTACCTCTTGCCCCGTATTTGTCCTAACGTACAGCTAACCAAACACTATACACCCGAACCGATAGCTGGTTCACGCGCATCGAGAAAACGGCCGACTCTTGAAATCGAATCTCCGCGTTCGCGAGAAGCATTGGCGGTGTTCCGTTAACCAAACTTGCTCGAGAAAATTCCGAAGTCGACGCCGTGACAGTTCGGCTCTTTAGAAATACTTTCTGGTGTTACACGATGCAAAAGGTAAAGGCTTCGGTATGGAGCGACGACGATAGCGGCGAGGATGACTACGAAGAAATCGAGGAGGAAGAGGAGGAGGAGGAGGAGGAGGAGGAGGAGGAAGCGGTGAGTGTAATCGAGTCCATCGTCACCGAGCCGATCGTCGATGAACCGGAATCAGAAACGATTTCTAGGGCCGAGGTACACGCACACACTTGACACGCACCTACTCTTACGCGCATTACGCTCTCGATCTTTCGCCCTCTTCCGCGCACTCTTTAACGACCGTTCTTCCCCGCGTGGTAATTTATCACGGCCGAAGAGACGAGCTTTTTTCTCAACGCCGAACGATATGCATCTCCGTAACGGCGCTTTCGAGGGATCGATGAATTTCCATTGACCGCTCACTCGTCTACGGCGACTTCCTATTTAATACGAGACCGCTTCTCTAAGGCGACCCGTTTTTTTCCTAGCCGTTTTCAACTGACCGACGCTGTTTTTTGTTGTTTTCAAGGATATACCGGACTCAAAACAGAATGGTATCGACGAGCCAGGTTCCAGGAAGGTATAGTCCGAAATTTTTTTTTTTTTTCATACTGCATTTGAACGTTCTTTAAGTTCGTGACTTCGCGAACTTCGAATCGGCCACCGTACACTATTTATTTCGACGTATACAAAACTATTCAGTCCCAATGACCACCCTTTCGTAAAGTTTTCGCACGTCTCCCCCTGTATTTGCCTACCCGTGTTACTCGTTAGTCTTGCACGCCCTTTAAAATACGTTTTCCTTTCGTCGATCGAAGATGTAGTCAACTTTTCGATCGTTATAGTTCAAACCAATGTAGAATGCTTTTGGTTGCAAAGAGAGGGAAACGAGACAGGCACGGTACGAACATCTGTATTTCTTTCTGTTCTAGAAAATGGAGATTCTACAGGTGAGTGAAAAGTTCGGCACGCCCGGAATGTGGTAATGTATTCGCTCGAAAGGCTCGAATTAAACCCGGACAGTCCGATTAATGGCAAGCTTGTAGCGCATGAGGCTTCGTGGCGAGAACTTTGGGCACGGAGGGCTGGGGGCACACTGAAAACGCGATTGCGAGATAATGTGCGGCGAAATGTAGCGAGAATCTCTGGCAATTTACACCGTGCGCGCATAACCGCATAAATTATTTTCAGCTTACGCCTCGCTTCTAACGATGACTTTACCTTTCAGCTTGGCATTCGCGATAATAATGCTCTCTAATTGAACCGTGATTTGTTTCAGAAGAACCGGAACGATAGTTTATTTTTAGCATGCGCAGCACAACGCTATTATACATTGAACATTCTTTACAGCGCCGTCATTTCCGCAGGCTTAATCTTATCCTTCGTATAGTATGCATACGCTTCGGTAAACCGTCCTTCACTCCTTTTTTACGAAGCTGGGCTTTACAATAAGTTCTTCTGGAAAATATACGTCTTCCTGCATTGAGCGTTCCTACACCTTTGCACGTTTGGCCTGCTTCACGCATCCGTTCCACGACCTTTGCTTAATATTGGGCGAACCCTAACATCGATCCTTATCTCTAGTTACGCAATCCCAGAGGTATGGTGCATCGTTGATCGTTTGGCCGGCAGAAAAGATGCTCTTTCTACTCGTTTTTCGATTTAACGCGATTTTATGAAACCACGTCGAACGTGGAACTCGAGTACCGCGGTACGGCATACCTCTGCTCGCATTGCGCTCCTTCAATTTCTTTTTACGTAATCTTATGTTTGTACGACACGCAGAAGGAGGAAGAAATCGTGAATAACGTAGAAGCGAGGAAGTCGGTCAAGGTAAGCGTATCATCTTACAAAAAAAAAAAAAAAAAAAAAAAAGAAGAAAAACAGAAAATAAATATAAATGCTTTCGAGATACATCCTTTATACCGCGTTTTTTCTTTTACCGTGCAGAAAAAGCCGGAGGAAAAGGTGGAAGAAAAGAAGGAACCGGAAAAAGTGAGCATACTCCAGGTTACGATACTTTATTAATAAATAGGACGAAGTAAACTTAAACTAAATTCTCGTTCTTTCAAGAATATTCCCTTTCACCGTGTACTTTTTATGCTTCCAGGTGAAGAAAGCTTTGAAGAAGAAGGAAGACGAACCGAAGGAGGTGAGACTATCGTTCAATATATTCGTTCATAACGCGATTCTCCCTATCCAGCCCACCCGTTTGACACGCCATCGAATTGTTTCGTCGATCATCGTCGTCATCGTTGCTTTCAGGAGGCCAAGCTGAAGGTGGAAGAGAAGACGGTGGCCAGTCGTAAGCAGTCGGTCAGCAGGGTGAGTCAAATCGCCGATCTCGGAACGAAACGTTCCTGGAAATTCGAGAGTCGTACCTATGGCCTATGGCATTTATCCGAGCGCTTTTGATACAATTACAGGTAGAGGAATTGCGGAGCGAAAGTCGGCGTAGCTCTGTGGTCACTACTGCGGAAAAGGTAGGAAGGGATATATTTTTGTCCGACTCTCTCGACAGGCCTTAAAACGCTTTCCTATCGTGCACTTTGCCTTATCGGCCCTCATAAACTTATCCCACATTTTCACTCTCACATATTTACATTTTTTTTTTCTACACGCACACACAGATAGAAGAGGGCTCTACGACGCCACAGCGACGCGTTTCTGTTCAAAAGGTACACCGACTCTTCATACGTACATACTCTTAATAGCCATACTTTTAATACGGAGAATGGGATCGATCGTAAACCTCGATCGATGGAAGCTCGATCTTAGAGCAAAGGCACAATGCCGAGGGTATCTTCTAATGAGATATTGTTTTATGCTCGATTAGACCGAGGAGGAAGTAAAGACGGAGAGCAGAAGGTCGTCCATTATCGAGAAGAAGAAAGTTACCGTCGAAAAGGTAAGATATTTTATCGGCTGTCCGGGTGATCGTTAACTCTGTGCTAACAAAGTATACAACGATTGGTTGCATCGTTTCTCGTCGCATTTCGCACGTGTATCGTCCATAAATGTTGCGCGAAACGTAGATTCGAGAAAAGTGAGTATTATTTGTTCCACCTTCTCATTATGGACGCGAGAAGGGAATACTAATACTTTGTGTGTAACGTTGTTAGAATAGACGTTAGGATAATATCCTCGAGGATAACGAACGATACAAGCGCTGTGCTTGGTTCGCACCGATCGATCAACGTTAAACCGACGTGTCCTGGATATTTCTAGAAGAAAGAACCGACATCTAAATCGAAGAACACGAACGAAGAACGCCGCGAACCGAGAGAGATGCACTCGGAATCATTGATTTGTTCCAGGAAGGGGAGTAAGGAGAAGCTGAAATACGACCGTGGAGGTACCGAGCGGCGGGGACGAGCTGGACCTGATTTATCTATTCTGCGATCGACGTGCGCTCGACGTGCGACCGATGCGGTGTAATACATATCGATATATTTAGTCGCATCGTTCATAGGAGCACGCGAATATCATATTACGGAATCTATCATAAATTATTGCCAGTATAGGAAGATGAAAGAGAAGGGTGTTGGCTTCGAACGTTGGAAAAATGTTCTTCGGGAAGAAACTTTTGCATCCGAGTCGTTTCGTATGTCTTCGTAGCATTAGTCGATTCGCCAATCGTTCAAACGCGAAATAGTTTTTGCTCGTGCTCAAATATCGGGAGCGATTTTTAAAGGACGGAGACTTCTTTCCAAGGTTATTCAACGTGGGGAAAGGTGAAATAGGATCGTATTTGAGTACCCAGGACTAAGAGGATACAACCGTGTTTGTGGAGAAACTCAGAATTTATCGCTCCGTAATTCTCAACGCTATACACAATGTTCGTACTTTACAAATATGTGTACAAGTCAATTTTACAAAGTTTCGCGGCTATTAGCTCGCCATTCCTCGCGATCTCGAGAACGTAGCTCGATCGCGAGGAATACCGATTGCCCAGGTCTCACCGCGTGGAGGTTGCCGCGACCAGAGACCCCCCACCCACCCGCCATTCCACGCACGCACTCATCCCTTAACCGAACTAAACCC